>JAJSRV010000114.1:14821-117064 GCA_021527715.1 Neoseiulus cucumeris
AGCCCCCTTTTGCCCCCCCCCCCTAGCTACGCCACTGCCGTCAGGTGTTTTCAGCAGGACCACCGGTGCGCCGCTTCAGTCAGTGTCATAGTTCATCCCAAATCCACTGCCATTTAACAGGTTATGGGCCCAGTACTCTGAGGGGTGAACCTGTAGAATTTCATTGAAAGTCAAGGTCAGAGAAGGGACAAGTGTGACTGGTCGAGCCCAGAGCAAGTCACAAAGTTTGATGGACACAAAGATTTCCTAGTCTGGAAGGTACAAGTACAAGTTCATCTGGAAGTGTATAACTGGGATAATATCGCGAACTCATGGACGAGAACGCGATCCCAATCACTCTCACTCTCTGGAACTGCGATCTTGAAAAGATAGTTCAAGTTGCCAATCCGGTCGTCCTCTTGACGCGGGTACGAACCACCGTTTACGGCGAGCTCATCAAGTTAGCGTTCACTGAGAGTTCGAAGATCGAGTTTAATCCGCTGAATAACCCGCGAACGGAAGAGTTGGCCTCGTGGTTGAGCTGACGCGGAGCTGACACACTTCAGTTGCTGCGTGTCTCCGTCTCTAGAGAGGAACTGCCGTTGACATTCGTGTGTGTAGCGTGCGGCGGAGAAAATGGATCAGAAAGAGTCGTGGGAACTCGGGAAGGCAACTGGGTTCGCTCTAAATGCGGGCTACAGGAAACACGTCTCAAATGGAGCTTCTCTCTGAAGGTTCGGGTTCAGGACAGCACTTAAGAACTCTGGGTAACCGCGTTATCCGATGTATGTTTCCAACATGGTTAAAAATTTCCTGTTTTGTTCTTGAGAAGACCTGAAGTAGCAAACGTGGTTTCTAGGCTACCCAGCATCTACTCGGCTTAGATGCGGATGTCGCTGCCACTTCGGTGCATCCTGACGAACTCGATCGTATGTTGGCAACACGCATCGGGTCGACGTTCAGGGTTCTCTTCGCCAGCCGACTCCAACAATCCGAGGTCACGACTTTGTACTGCACGATCATGGCGTAGACAAATCCGGATCCATGACCAGGATAGTGCGTCTGAGTTGTTAGGGGCTCGACCCTCGGTTGTTATGGATCATGCGCAGACACAAAGAAAGACTCGATTCGGTTCAGTCCTGAGCTAGCTTCGTGAGCTCTCGCTCGTGCCGGGCGCGCTCTGTTGAGTGCTGACTGGTACCCTCCAACCTGAGGGTAGCCGTCTACCAGCATGGCGGGCTTTATTGAAATGATTGGATTGATATGTACAATGTAACATCTTTTTTTTCGTTATCGATTAGTGTAGTTGGGATTGAAGAACCGCGCGTTGCGGATGGGAATCCGTCCGGATCGTGTCCGGCCTCCTCGTGTCTGAGAGGATGTCCGACATGTCGCGTTGAGATCACTGTTCGTCTGACGGGATTGTACGCTGCCCATCTGGGGAACTCCCGGTGGGGGAACCGTGGGTGAACTCGTTGGGTTCCGAGGAAGACCTCGCATTATAATCGTTCGCGTCCTTTGTTCCCCTGCGTCCTGTGCGGTTGAGTGTGGTGCAGCCGTTGCCGTCGTCTGTCGTTTATCGGGGCGGATGTCAACCCGGTTCCTTCGTAGAACCAGACCTGAACTAAGGCGGACTCTGTATGACCTTGGATTGCCGAGAACCTCGACAACCACACCTTCATCCCATCGCCGGCAGGACCTTCGCACAAGGACCTTTTGATGGCATCTCAATGCTGGAAGATCCGCAGCGGTTCTGTCGAAATACTTCGACGCGGTGCCTGCTCTCTCCCTGATGAGCTGCGCTCTTTTCCTCCACATCGGACCCGGCTCTGTGGCTAGGAGGGTGTCGTCCGTCGGCAACCTCGTCCGTATCGTTCTCCCGTTTGACAACTGGGATGGAGAGATCCCGTCCCCTGCTGGGGTCGTGCGAAGCGCGAGCAACGCCTCTGTGGTGCATGAGCCCGACTCAAAAGCCTTGGTCAGCACCGCCTTGACTGTTTGGATCGTTCGTTCGATCATCCCGTTGGCCTGCGAATGACCTGGTGAAATGAACCTCTGATCTATCTCCCACTCGATGCAGAACGCTCGGAACTCACCGCTGCCGAAGGGAGGACCGTTGTCGCTTACAAGCCTGATTGGCACTCCATGTTGTATGATGAGCTCCTTCATGGCGACAATCACAGCCGGGGCGGTGGTGGTCGGCATCTTCCTAACGAAAACATCCTTACTAAAGTAGTCTACCATGACGATGAATGTTCCCTGTCGGAGATGCATGAAGTCCGCGCCAACTGTATGCCATGGATGAGGTGGTGGTGGTGACGGTTTCAACGTCTCTCGGCGATTCGCGCGTTGATAAAGCTGGCATTGGGTGCAGTTCTCGACGGTTCGCCTGATGTCTGAGGTCATTCCTGACCAGAAAACAGCGTTTCGAGCTCGCCGCAACATACGCTCCTCGCCCTGATGAGCGGCGTGAAGCGTGGCCAACACCGATGGAATCTCTCCCTGAGGAATGACCAACCGGTTCCCTCTGTATAGCAGACCATCCTGAAAGTGCAACTCGCTTCGGTACTGCCAATATCTTCGGGCCTCTGCAGGCACTTGACTTTTGTGCGATGGCCATCCATTGACAGCGAAACTGCAGGCGGTGGCGATTCCCGGATCGCTCTGTGCTGCTTGAGTCATCTGTCTCTGTCGGGCTGAGGTCAGGATGACAGCGCAGAGAACCTGTTCTTTGCTGTCCTCCATTTCTGGAGTCTCGAAGTTTTCGTTAGTGGGCGAACGGGATAACGCGTCGGCGATGAACATATACTTGCCTGGAACGTACTTGAGACTGAACGAGTAGCGAAGAAGACGCAGCATCATCTTCTGTAGACGAGGGCTGAGGCTTGAGATGTCTTTCTTGACGATGGACTCCAGCGGCCGGTGATCAGATTCGATGCTGACCGTTGCCCCGAGAATGTAGAAACGGAACTGTTCGCACGCGAACACGACCGCGAGGAGCTCTTTCTCCAACTGGGCATACCTTTGCTGCGTCGGAGTGAGGCTCGCCGATGTGAATGCGATCGGTCTTCCATCCTGTAGTAGAACAGCACCCATGCCGAAGGAGCTGGAATCCGTAGAGATAGTTAGCTTTTTGTTCGGGTCGATGTGCTTGAGTACCGGAGCCTTGGAGAGTGTAGCCTTGAGTTCCTCGAACGCTGACTGTTGGTCTTTCCCCCATCTGAAGTTATCTGGCTCGACTCTCGTAAGCGATCGCAACGGAGCCGTGCGCTCGGCCGCATTTGGAATGAACTTTTGAAGATAGTTGACGATACCCAAGAATCTGCGGGTTTCCGTTGGTGTTGCTGGTGGTTTGATTTGATGGATTGCTTTGACTCTTTCCTCCAGAATGCTCACACCCTGTTCATCAACCGTGTGTCCGAGAAAACGGACCCTCGCTCTGGCATACTGGAGTTTGCTGGGCTTGAGTTTCAGACCGACCGAGCGACACCTGGCAAGAAAAGCTCGCAAGTTAGAATCGTGTTCTTCCCTTGAGCTCCCAAAGATTAGGAAATCATCAACACAGTTGATGACCTTGTCCAGGTCCGAGAAGAGCCGATGCATGACCTCGCAAAAACGCTCCGAGGCATCAGCTATACCGAAAGGCAGTCTTCTAAATCGAAAGTTTCCAAATTGGGTCGATATGGTGCATAGATCGCTTGAGCGATCATCGAGGGGGAGCTGATAAAACGCCGAGTCCGCATCAACGACCGTGAAGAACTTTGCGCCGCCGAGACTCGCGAACAGCTGCTCCGTCTTCGGCATTGGAAATTTCATTCTGTCGATGTGCGGGTTTATGTACCTCGGATCGATGCAGAGCCGCATGGCTCCGTCCGGCTTCAGAACTGTGACTACCGGAAGCACATACCTGGTCGGTTTCACCGCGGGTTCCAGCACCCCCAAAGCTACCATCTTGTTGAGTTGCTCACGTACTGCGGTTTTGAATCGCATCGGTATCCTTCTTGGCGGAAATTTCTTTGGCGGGGGAGGATCTGGAATGTTTATACTCTGCACCGCATCCAAGCGTCCGAGAGTCGATCCATCGAAGACATCAGCGAATTCGTTGATGATTGTCATCGCTTCATCCGGCTCGGAGGTTACGATTCGTGGACAAAGCGTGTTGACGCGTCGAATGAGGTTGAGCCTACCACAGTCGGGCAATCCCAGAAGAGGTGGTGCCCTGGTCTTGATGACGTAGAACTTCATTTCGTAGCGTGCTTCTCTCCCTCGCAGTCGAACTGGAAGCCTGCAAGTGCCTTCAACCTGCATGCTGTGACTTGAGTATGAAACCACTTTTTTCGTGGTTGGTGAGAGCTTGGGACGTGCTGGGATACTGGTAAAAACGCGCCATGGGAGTACGTTGCATTGAGCGCCACTATCCAATTTGAAGTCTACGGCATGCTGAGAATCGCCTACCAGGATTTCTTGCCACCAAGTTTCGCTCGCGTCATTTTGCCTTCCGAGTCCCTCAATCTCGTGAATGCTCATGGATGCCAGGGTGATATCGTCGATGTTCTCCCTGTCGGAGCCGCTGTCCTCGGATCCGTCCACGTTTCCCACGGCATGAACTGACCGGCACACGTTTGAAAAATGCCCTTTTTTGTGACATTTGAAACACTCCGCTGACGGAGCCCTGCACTTCCCGTTCGGGTGCGAATAGCATCCTTTCTTGCAAATCATCCTTGAGGACCGGCCGGTCGACGTTGACGCTTGGCTCTCTGACTTCCGTTGTCGAGTTGGATCTTTCCTATGTCTCGATGACACCTGATGGGCCGCCAACGTAGTGTCGCTGTTTGCTACACTCGTAGATGCCGCTCTGTCGGAAATTTTTGATTCTATTTCCCGGGTCGATGTGAAGGAGATGGCCTTGAGGAGGAGCTCGTTAGGTTTCTCGAGATCATTAACAGCAATCAGGTGGCGACGGAGTTTCCGATCGTCTACTCCGTTAATGAAGACAGTCGACACCAGGGACCCCGAGCATTTTTCGCAAAATTTGCACTCAATCGCCTTGTCTTTGACATCTTGGATGAATTTGTCAAGATCTCGTGAGCCCTGTCTTTCGTTGAAAAATTCGAATCGCGCCTGCGATACGTTAAGCTGCGCGCTGAAATGACTCTCGATTTGTGCGATAGCTGTCAAGTAATCGTCCGTGGGCTTGATTGAGCTTGCAATGTGCGAGTCATATAGATCTGATATGTACTCGCCAGCATGGATGAGCAGGTGACTGACCTGATCCTGAGGCGGTAGATTGTTGTAACCGGCTGCGGTGGCGAAACGCTTGAAATAGGACGTCCATCGTCTCCAGGCCGAGAGAGGACAGCTTCCGCCCGAATGCGTGAAGCGAACTGGGTTCGGGAGCTGAACGGTTGCCAGTGAGGCGGCGGCTGCTGCCGCGGGGCTCTGGTGTGCCATCTGCTTGCAATTCACTGGGCGTCAAAAAGTCACTTCTGACACCATGTTAGGGGCTCGACCCTCGGTTGTTATGGATCATGCGCAGACACAAAGAAAGACTCGATTCGGTTCAGTCCTGAGCTAGCTTCGTGAGCTCTCGCTCGTGCCGGGCGCGCTCTGTTGAGTGCTGACTGGTACCCTCCAACCTGAGGGTAGCCGTCTACCAGCATGGCGGGCTTTATTGAAATGATTGGATTGATATGTACAATGTAACATGAGTAATCAGTTTTTGCTCGCTTGCAGGGCGCATCGCAAGAAACACTGCTTGCCAAGCGAGTCAAAGTTTACCACCATTGCGTAACTGATACTGTTGATGCTGGTTTCCGCGGCAATATGGCGGCCCCTATCTTCAGTGTTTTCTTGACAGTTCGCGATCAGCTGTGCATTCTCGAACTGTGACCCACCTGGCATGCTCGTCTTGGAAAGAACTCGATCTCGCGCTGAGTCGTCAAATCCTCGAGAGTGCTAATTCGCTGGTTTTTGTTGAGTGAATAATCTCGGGTCTGCTCGAGCTGCTGATGGAAACAATTATTGTGTAATCGATAGGTACACTGAACGATTCTGGAATAAATGAGTTACCCGTGGTTAACCCGTTGTGTGCGGAAAATCTTCATCATGGTTCAGAGTTGGTGTTCTACATTCTAGGGATCACAACCTACCTCGAATGTGTCTTCCGGCATCGGCATCGAAATTCGTTGAGAAACATGTCGAGATGTTCGAACGAATTCGCAGAAAAAAACTGATCAAATGCATTCTTTTTTCAAAGTCATCAATGAAATGTTCCCCAAATGTTGGAAGGGGCCTTTTTTCCTCTTCATTGCTATCTACGAAGGGTTCTCTTTCACAAATTGATGGCACCGACTAAGTAGGCTTCATCGTTCCCGAGTCATGTTCATTTGGAGTCGGAGTTGCGGAGCATTTGATCAGTTTTTTGAGTCACTGTATCACAATGCCACGTTTTCTTGTAAAAACTCGACAATGCAGGAAATCGTTCAATAATCTACACCTATAAAAACGAAAGTCCGTTTGTCGACACCGGCGTTTCCGACTCGATGATCTTGAACACTAGGGATCCGTTGAAGGTGAAAGTTGTGGGAGGGGTGGATATGGTTGCGAGGAAGGGTATTGCATACCAAATGCACCTAACGGACGCGTTTTCGGAGATTTTACACTGAAACTCGTCCAGTTTTGTGGCACTTCGTTATCGTTATGGTGTAGCTGAGAAGCTATCACCTTGATCTGTGGGTGGGAAACCAATTGGTTTTGGAAACGAAGTCCAAAACTGACGCGAGGAGTCTGTGAGATCGATAAGAAGCCAGTTCGTTCTGGCGTTTTATTGAGTTGCCCAAAGTCTAGAATGGTTCGGAAATTATCAGCGATAGGCAGGTGGACTCCCCCCGCAAAGAGGAGAAGGACCACACGAGTGGAGGGGGAGAGGAACCAAGGGTCAGGAAACAATGGAGGGTCTACGGAACAGAGATCGCCGGCGCAGCAGGGAATCCGTCGCGGACTGACGTTCGTAGATATCCTAGAGAGACGGTTCGAGGAGCGGGAAGAAGGCGCTGTTAATCCGCGATCTGAGGTGATCACTTCGGAGCCCCAGAGCGTGGAGCAGCAAAGTTCGCGAGAGTCCGAGGGGGTGCAACAGGAGGCGCAGAAAAGACGAGCAGCAAGAGCGGACTATGATCGAAGATGGCATGCTCGAGCCCGGCAGGAAGAAACGGAAGAGCAACGGCAGCATCGTCTGGAAGCTGAGCGAGCCCGCCGTAGAAGGGTTTCGGCGAATGAAACTGAGGAGCAGAGAAGGACACGACTCATGGTCGACAGAGTTCGGACAGAGAGGCGAAGACGACTATCGTATACGGGGTTGAAATGCGCTGCGTTAGATTACGATCCCGAGTTTGATTACGGCGCACATTCAAGTGTTCAGATAGGGAAGATGGACAAGTGAGAACGGTGACCAAAGGGATGCCAAGTAGTCAATCGTGTTCATTTGAGTCATCAAGCAGCTCCGAGAGAGGGGTTCGAGACACCTTTGAAACTCGTGATATTGGACGCCGATTTCTGATATTGAAATATCGTGGACCCCGGGTAATTGCAATGAAACTTAGGTTCTGCTTAATCTACGAAAGGGAAGTTCGGGGCACTGAGTCCTCGACTTTGGCGCAGAAGTTCAACTCTCGCGGAGAAGAATCTACCGCCCAATGAACTGTCGCAGCGAAGCGCGACTGGGAACGCTAGTTAATAATACACTCGAGTTTATTCGAGGGGAATGAAAATGTGGTTATATACTGGGGTAGGGTAGGATTGGGAGCTGGGGTAGGTATCCCGTGCGAGTGGCCGCCGCAACGCGCCTCTTGAATGAGGCGCCAATAGAGTTGGTTCGCGGGGTCGGAATCATTATCGTGTATCTCAGCCTGGTGTTCCGTCGCACGATTTTGAAAAAGTCGGGAGGCGAGTCAGACCTGACGATGGACTTGGCTAGGCGGGCGTCTCGACTGTCGAGGGACTCTTGGACGGCTAGGAACGTTATAGCAGAGGAGACGTCCGCGAAGACTTTTGTGTCATCGGCGTAGGTGAGGTGATGAAAGTTCGGCATGATGGCGTCCTTCATATCCGTAGTGAAGAGAATGTACAGTAGAAATGTATAGATGAAATGGCGGAACCCTGCGGTACGCCCGAAGTGGCGGGAAACCATGGAGAAATGGAAAAGCCTATCTTTACTGCGAAAGATCTGTCATCACCACAAATAAGCGTTTATTTTCGTTGAAGCGGTCGATACAGGGTCGGTCCTCGGCAATAAAAGACGTCGTTTTATGCTCGCTCAGAAACATCTATCAACTCCTCTCCGAAAGGGTTTCCATAGAGAGATGGAAACGAACGGATTGCGTGACGCTCAGGACTTTGAGCTCTCTACGTGTGCGGGCTACACTCGCTCTCGGGGGGAGGCCGAAAACGGCACGAAGGACATTGTTCTGCGATACCTGGATAAAATTGAGTAGGGGAGAAGTAGCGAAGCCCCAGACCTCAATACTATAGCTGAGGGTGCTGAGGAAGAGGACCTTGAAGATTTCGATGAGGGTAGAACGGGGAAAGCCAAGCCTACGGAGTCGATGCAGACAAAACACGATTGGATCAAGTTTGCTAAGAGAGGACGAGAGGTGAAGAGACCGCGAGAGGGTTGGGTCAAGCGTGACTCCTAGACAAACCGCAAAGTAGACACGAGAAGGAACAGAGTTGTCAAGAATGATAGGAGGAAAGTCAACCGGGGGGTTGCCCTGGCTATGAAAAATCAGTCTTGGAAGTATTGACGGGTAGACGTAGAATAGAGGGGACACAGTCAATAAGCGAGAGATGGGTATTGAGGGTGGCAAAACGAGTCAGGACTGTTCGCCGCGGCAGTTTCGGTCCGTCGCGTTACATCGATCGCATAACACACAGGATCAAGGAGGAACTCCATGCTTGATATGAATTATTTTTGAAGCGTTCTGCGTCCTGAGAGAATGGCCTTTCTTCTTCGTTCTAGGTCCTGCTCATTCCAATCATGGTGACCTTTCTCCAACGGATTGCATCTTCTGCATATGCTGGAGATGGCCCGCTGATGAACGTAGGGCACGTCAGAAATCTTAAGGAATGAAACCGCTATCTCAATCAAAGGCATTGAGTAAATCTCGAGAAGTATCCTGACGACCTGAATTTGAGGGTTCAGAATCCATCGGTCCGTTACTATCCACGACATTCCATTAGCTCAGCGGTTCCCGAATAAGGGTCCCGAGAGCGTTTGCTGGGGGTCCCGAAACATCGTGGGGCATCGTATCGACTTTCGAGAGGAGTTTTTTCGGCTGCAGGAAGAGCTCGAGATAATAATAATTGGCCCAACGATGTATCTTTGCGAGTCGGGGTTCAGCACGCTCGTTACAATCAAAACGAATAACAGATGGAGCCGATTCGAGAATCGCTTCAGTGTTTCTCCAAGTGGGGCCTGGAGAGTTGGGACTGGACTATCATGTCGATTGTGTCCATCGATCTCTCCAAAGGCTCGGTTTGTACCTTGTGGATATTTATGAATACTGGCACATTCCATTTTGCACGGATACTTCTTCGAATGTCTCCTCTCGCAAAGTCGTTCCGAAATCGAGAAGCCAGGTTCCTGCGAACCCTGGAAAACTCGGAAACCGATGAAACTGTAGTCATCAAAAAGTGTCAATTGTGTGGAGGGTTCTGGGATTCGCTCTCTGATTCTGTGAGTTATGCGACTGAAACTGCTTTCGATGAGCCTCGAAGTCATTGTCCAGGGCAGTGGGGCCTGGTGGGTTTTCAGCCGAAAAAGGTGGGGCCTGGCATCATCTTGCCTCAGAAACACTGGCTAACTAGGGAATAGCACGACCGAAAGTTGGGGTTCGGGGTCGAGACTTGTCTAGGCGGGTGTTTTCCTATCGACTTTTTAAGGAATCTGTCGTCAAAAGTTGCGGAATACTCGTGGTTTTCGAGAAAAATCGATTTTTCGATCAGAAACCTTCAATATGGGGCCTATGGCTTAAACGTGGAACCTATGGGAGGCCGAATTTTTTTCTGGAGAAAACGGAAATTCCAGAAAATTTGGAGCAGCTGAGGGACGACTAGTGGATTGAGTACACCACTTATAGAGGTGATTATCCCGATGTATCGGGTTCCTCTTACTCGCTTGTTTTCGGAGTAAAATGCCTCGTTTCCTCGGGTGTTTTAACATGGAGGCTCTATGGCAGCTTTCTCTCTCTCTGATTTTGACGAAACTTCGCCTACCCCCCCAAAATCGACCCTCCATGATCATGATTCTGATGTCGGAATTGATCGGGAAGGCGCCCTTTGAGCAGCTGCCGTAGAGCTTCCATGTTAAAACACCCGAGGAAACGCATTTTCCTCCGAAAACAAGCGAGCAAGAGGAACCCGATACAACGGGTAAATCACCTCTATAACTGGTGTACTCAATCCACTAGTCGTCCCTCAGCTGCTCCAAATTTTCTGAAATTTCCGTTTCCTCCAGAAAAAAATTCTCTCCAGAGGGCCATTCAGAACGAGGAGCAAATCATGCAGGATGCCATGGTTTTCGTTCACGAGTTGAATGAATCCATGCAGGCCTCAAAGTTGCCCGACGCCTCACTTTGGAATGCTGATCAAAGTCGATTTGAGTACGAACCAATAAGGTCACGCACACTCACTTTTCAGGGTGATAAGATAGTTGAGGTGAGAAGCGTCTCTCTGAACGCTGTCTCGCATTCCTATTCTGTACAGGTCCACTTCTCGAAGGGCGGTCAATTGGGCGCAAAAATATTCATCGTGTTTCGAGAATCAATGGACAAATTCGGACCGATAGTCTCGGAAATGGTGCGAGAAGTTCTGACAAAATGCCCCAAACTGGCCGTCTCCGCGAGCCGCTCAGGAAAATTCACTCCAGCAATCGTGAGAACATGGTTCTACGACGTGTTCTTTCACGACTGCTCCGGTCCGAGTACTTTGCTCCTCGATGCCTGGTCGGGTCAAGGGTCAAATGCGAACCTATGCGCTGACAACCTCTCCATCCAGCACCTGCCGAAGCAGAGCACCAAATTCATACAGCCACTCGACGTGTATTTTTTTCGTCAGTATAAAATACTCGTTAAGAATATGACAGAGGCTTGTAGAGACGAGTTCTTCGTCGATGAGTCCTCAGCCAAATCGGAGAACCGCTTTTTCATCATGAAACTTCATTGTGTCTGCTACAATCAGGTTCAGCATCCTCGATTCAGGCTGATGTGGATCTATGCATGGCAGAAAGCGGGTTACGCCGTTCAGGAGAAAGTAGAAAAATTCGAGAATCTGAACCAGATCCTCTTTGGTCCCATCAATACTTGCCAGGCGACTTGTGAGCATCACAGGAAGATTGTTCTCCTGAAGTGTGTGTACTGCCTAGAACTGCTTTGTTTCACGTGTCTGTTCGACCCAGTTCACCACCATCCCCCTCCTGCGACACCATAGATGTATTTACTGTCGATAAATTGATGGAAAAAATTGTAGATGAATTAAGAATCCGCCATTTACATCTAAGCGATTCAGAAATCGTTTTGAATCTTCCTTGATATCCTTCCTCGCGAGTACTACGGCCGACAGAGCTCGATTTGACCGTTGCATTTCAAATTGGCGCCTCGCTGCGGCAGCGCAGCGCGGAATGAAACCCGCGCCACCCTCTACGGAGCACGCCATTTCCGTAAAAAATCCCGATAGGCTTTTACTCCACCAATCATAAACTTCACACTGACCAAGTTTCAGCGAAATCCGAGTGTTCACATCAACGACCTCTCCTTGTTAGACGAGTATCCCCGCGCCTCTGCGAGGGGACAGGACAGTCTGAGGAACGACAGGGGATATCAAGATGGCACGAGATGGGGTAGTGGTCCGAGAAATCCAAAAACTCCAAAACACTGATATCTCCGATGGAGCACCAGTCGTCATTTGTGACCAGAGCTGTGCGCCGAGCCGCAAATCCGCCGCACAACTGACGACGGTGCGCCGGCGGAATCACGCCCCGCCGTGAGTCTGCACCGCCGGACGTGACTCATGGACTGCAAGTCGCAATATTTATTCTATCGCGGAATAAAGAAGACCTGCCGCGCCGGAGAGCTCTTATTACGAATTTCGCTTTGACGAATATCAGAGATTGGACGCGGAAAGCTCCGTGCGCTGTGTCTAGCACTCGCTCGAGCATGGATTATGATATTCAATCGAAGCTTCCTCACGCCCAAAAACCGCCGTGAAATAGTCATGTATGTCACTCAACGGCAGTTTTCCATTATCTTCAGAGATGGAGCGAGTCTCTGATGCAGTCTTCCCTTCTGATACGACAAGGCCGTGTCGCGCCGCGACGCGCCATCCCGCCGCGGTCCGCCGCGGCGCTCGCCGCCGCCGCCGCCGCCGTCCAAAATCGCGCGGTGCACAGCTCTGTTTGTGACTCAGAAGTAGGCCTCGCAAAAAACCGCAATTCGGGAAAACCGCGGTTAACCGCGAAAAAACCGCAACCAGTTTTTGCTACAGCTGTCTAGAGTCCGTCCCTCTATGAACAAAGCTGACGGAATCCGGTCCGCCCGCCGGGAACGGGGAATCTCCTCGTTTTATGCCAATACGTTGCTGGTTTCTAGAGGACCCCTCGCGAAGCGTTTCATGCCGACGATCTCTCCTATACGCGTTTATGAAATTGAGGAGCTATGGTAGTATCGCACTTCACATTGATGCAGTGGCAAGATTTCCATGCATCCGTGTACGTTACACCGTAATTTTTATATTGAGCATATCCATTCAGCCGTACGATTATGAATTCAAACTTAGTTAGTGAATAATAGAACGGGAACGGAACAGTCAGTCAGTCTCTTCGAAGCTCTCAGATCGCAAATATGCATTCAAACTGAGTTAGCGATGACCTTGGATGATCCCGGCGGCCGACAACCTCCAACGTCTTTCGGTAGAAAACAGAGACCCCACCGTACGCCGATGTCCTACACAGTAAGAAATGGGAAAAATTATCCAACTGATACGGAAGCGCCTCATCGGCGAGAAGCAAAGTTTCAGAGCAGCATATAACATCAAAAGAGTTGCTGAGTTTAATCGCGATAATCTCAAACTTATTGTTGGCACGGAGAAATCTTGCGTGGATTTGCAGAAGCCTGACTATCTTCTAGTTCAGTCAAGCTTGAGTAGCGGTTGCTTAAGTTACAGAGGACTTTTCGGCAAGTACATCCGTATTGGAAGTAGGATCACATGCTGCAGTAGAATCACAGTCAGCATTGACCGCAGAGTCAGCGACACGATCAGCCATTATCGAAC
Source organism: Neoseiulus cucumeris (assembly GCA_021527715.1). NCBI lineage: Eukaryota > Metazoa > Arthropoda > Arachnida > Mesostigmata > Phytoseiidae > Neoseiulus > Neoseiulus cucumeris. The sequence goes on from JAJSRV010000114.1 coordinate 28,124, forward strand.
GGCCGCGGAAGCGATCGACAAGTGAGCCGGCCGGCCACTTAGAAGGTTTCGAGAAGGTCTGAATGCTCCCCGGCCCAACCTCGCTAACGAAAGAGGCAGTGAGCTTCGGAGAGGTACCATCCGCTGGTTTGAGCTCAGAAACTGAGATGGCATCAGATGAGATCGATCGGCAGAGATCAACTAAAGAGTCCGCTGAAACACCTGTAGCCACACGGCTAACGAAGTCGCGGTGCAGTGATTATCACAGAGAGGGCGGACCCCGTACTAATTCGAGCCGTAATCCTTCGAGTTTGAGAGGTGGATTCAGATTGACAGGCTTTGGAAGCCCTGGATTGTGGGGTTCTCAAGTGGGATGACGACCAGGATCATCACTGGGAGGTGCCAGACACGCCACAGCTTCCGAGCTAGGAGGAACAAACTGTGTGGATTGCCCATCAACGAACGGTTGAGAACGCTGAGCATCGATAGCGGTGCCTCAAGGTGGAGCATTTTTGTAGGCCTGAAGGCGTTTGAGAAGAATGTGCTTTTCGTTGCGGAGTCCCGCGACCTCAGCGAGAGCATCATTGAGTGCAGCATCGAGACGACAAAGGAGATTTTGAGTGTTGCGGTCACAGATGTCACGTTCAGACGATTCGTCCACAGTGGTCGGGTCACATCTCTTGAGGGCGATCTCGCACTCCAGAAGACGTTCTTCAATTACTTCTCATTGTCAGCCTAGCTTCGTTGAGACAACAACGCATCACAAACACTGGACTATAGGAGCGCTGATTACGATTCTCAACATTTCATTCCTAGCTTTCTCACACCCGATATTCCGTATTCTCTTCTCTGGCTGGCTAAACTCAGAACTGTCAACGAAAAGATCGATCGCGGGGTCACAGATTCGGAATCAGAGCGCGTACAAAGGCTTCTCAGGGTTGAAATTGACTCAAACAGTGTTTACGCTTGTTGTCGATGAGTGGTGGAAACAACTTTGCGCGAGCGAGCCTTTCGGGGAAAAAACTCAGTGGAACCGTTGGTTCGATTTCGAGAGTAAGCGTCAAGTGCAAACCTTTTTGAGGCGATAGAAGAATATTTGAGAACCTACGGCCTTGGCTTCGACAATGTTTATGGCATCATCACGGACACTGCTTCACCGATGGCGGCTATGGGCGACCTCATCGCCGAGAAACGAGGCGCGAGAGCTTTTCTTCATCAAAAATGCCACGCTCACGGGTTACATCTTGCGGTTTTAGAGACTCTTGATGAAAAAGTCTAACAGAAACGGCATCAGAGTTTTTGGGCTTCGGAACCTTCGGGGTCGTCGAAGAGATGGAGGAAGAAGAACCAGTTCCTGAGCCAAATGAGGTTCAAAATGAGGTCGAAGTGTTCGACACCGACCGCTGGAGACTCATTCGGAAAGTCCGATCCATGTTTCAAGAGTGCAGTCACAGCGGTCTGAAATCGGACAGATTCAAAAGCGTTTGCCGCCGCGGGAACTTTAAACTTCCTGATCTATCCATCCGGAGGGACAGCACTATGTGGATGTTGGACCGCTGCGTCGAGTTGGAAACGCCTCTCCGGCTCTGCTGCGAGGAAAAAGGTGAGCTTTTTCCATTCCCCAAACAAGAAATGATGGCTTTCAAAAGCATACTCCCCGCGCTAAAGATCGTGGCCCATACATCCAGCTCACTTCAAGGAGATGAAACATCTCCGTTCGATTCCGAACTGATTCTTCAGGTAAGTTTACCTTGATCTTCTACAGCATAATCGAGTGGCAGTATATTTTGTGTAATGTTGAACACTGTCGTCACTTCGAGAGATGAGAGCCGATTCTGGCGCCACTCAAAACGGGAGCACAGCGGACCACCGCTGCTGCATCCGCGCCGCTCTGAGAACAGAACGGCGCGAAGAGAGTGCGGTGAAACCACGTTATTCCGATTACCCTCCAGGTATTGTTTGAGAACCAATGTCTTGCTGTATTGAGATCGAAATCTTTCTGAAAAACCACCTCTATAAAAGAGAAATTCCTCCAGTTTAAGGTACATCGGACAACATCGTAATCTCTCTCATTGAATCTGTTTATCTAATTGTAAGCCATATTATACGGCTGGAATATCTCCGTCGCAAATCTTGGAAAGCACATCGCGAAGCGACGTCCAATCGGTTCGCGATGCGCACTGCATGTGAAGACCCTCACATCGCCTAGATCAATCAGATGACCTCGACTCCGTGGAAAAGGAAATCACGGAGTTCTTCATCGATGCTGACGCTCCTGAACACGCTTCGGCCAACAAATGCTTCTGTAGAACGAACTTTCAGCGAAGTGGGGCACTAATGCACTTCTCGCCAGCGGCGCCTCGCGTAAACTCACCCTGAGGGGCTTCTACGCCCACAGTAATCTATGGGAAGCTTTTATGGAGAAATACGGCATGACGACGACCTGCGTAAAGAACGACCCCGGCGACTGGAGAAGGGGGATCGGCCGTCGACAAGCTACGCTCACTTGTTGCAGTATCGAGAATCGTGAGAAACTGAGTCCTGCGGCCGAGAACTCTGCCTCATTTTCAATTCTCATTAGTATTTGCGGAAAAATACGAATGAGAGTTGGAATGGCTCGAGGTACGAGGAAAAGCTCGATGGATTGAATTGTTCGTCTCGGCGAGCTCTTTAAAAAGAAATTCATCTTCTCCCTCATTCCTGCTCCCCCTCGTCAAACCATGAGGAAAAGTCTGAGAATTTCCATGTTTCGCTCATTTTCAGCAGTGATCGTCCTCATCATTCTGATTATTTCACTCGTTTGCTTCGGTGCATCTCACAACCCATCATTCCAGTCACTTTCCGTTCAGATCAATACGAGACAACGAAGAGCTCAACAATGGACTCAGTGAATTCAACAGTGTTCGTCACTTGCTGGTGTATTCTTCTCGGAACGCTGTTGCTCAGCGAAAAGTGGCGGTTGCAGGGTCGTGGCCAAAGAAATCTGTCGAAGCCAGTGAGGCTGTTCGGGCTCTTGATATTAGGCATTTCGCTCTTCGGATTTCTCGACAACAAAAGTGACTCAACACCGCAAAGCTTGAGCGACACGCTCCGTGGCCATGGCCCAAGAGCACCTCCTGTCGCAACGGACGATCTGATTCTCAGAACAAGATTCCTCGGTAGAAAAGCACGTCGGACGCTCAGAGATGCGATCGACTTATACGAGCGGGATGAAATCGAAGTAAGACGGAGCCCCGACGGCACCGATATCAATATGACCCTCGATCAAATTAAGACGACCATCCGGAATAGGATACAAGGATTGCGTAATCAGGAATGGAACGTGTTGACTACTAATGGAAATTTTAAGATGTGGGTGTCATACCAAAGAATCGAGACATGGATGCTGGCAGTGAAAGTTTTGAGAAAACTCGGCCTTAGGCGTGAAGACTCGATACCGACAGGTGTCTGGTATTATTTCGGCATTCCGTCGGAATATTTTCATCAAACCCGAAATTTGATGTTCAATCGTTTCAAGTTGTGGAGAGGCCAGCGGGAATCATTTGCAGCAGACCTCAATAACTTGTCAGTCGTCTTCTCGAGTGCCACGAGCACCATTTTGGAGAATCGAGGCATCTTTCGGTATAGCAGAGCGCGAAACCGTCACGTAGAGCTCCCAAAAACCCTTGGGTTTCTAAGCGATCTAGAGCTCATCATGAATTTTGAAATGATGCGTAGGTGGTATCCAACCGATCGGCATCTCACGAACTTTGTTGCTCAGCATGCACGATTGAGCCAGATGACTCCGGCTGAGAAAGAAGCGGCGATAGAGGAGGCGAATCGTGTTGTTCGAGCGCGCGAGTGTCCATTCACCAAAGATTTTGGAAATTTAGCAACCGATCAGGATGGGCTATTCATGATGTGCGAAAAAATGCAAGAATTCGAACGTGAAAGGTGGGTATTGGAGGCTGATTCGTGATTCATCGGCCTGAGCGCGTCAGACTCGTCTTCACGAGGAGAATCGAATGACCTATTCCGAGAACGTATGTTTTTCAGGCCCATCTTTACCCTNAACTTGAATATTTCTTCTCCGAGTTGTGCTCCATAATCCGGGACGTCGCATTGTAGGAAAACCAACGCCACATCGATTCAAATTCCTCGTTGACTGGCCCAGGGCATTAGAAAAAAACACCACGAAGGCATCAAGATGGCCACTGTTTCATCCACACCTGACCCGCAAGTTACAGCGGTACCCGTTGTAGGAATAACCGGAAGGATCAGTGGCGACTAACTCGGAATCATTTCTGTTGTGCGGAACTCCATAATATCACTATCAGCGATCAACAACAACCAGAAATCAACCGGAGGAGTGGTCGGCACGAAGCTTGACTCAATTCCGAAGCATGGAACTTTCATCGACCCTTGCTGGCGGTAGCACGTAACACGCAATCTTTAGTTCAGGGAGAAAGCGAAAAGGTCAATCGAGTTGGTCGGGCAAAAGAAAATACGAGAAGCCCTCATTTTCCCACTTTGGCGGATTGCAGGAGCCGATAAGCAATGTTCTTAGTTTCTCGAAATCGATTTTCTAGGAAAACAGCGTCCACAACTGTATCTCCTCAAGCTCTGACTCTTGTTTCCCATAGGCCCCCTGTCCAGGAGAATGTTTATGCACCAGAGTTTTCGGTGCATTCCTTTTGGAAATGGAAACTTGAAATTTCGTATTTCAAGCCTATCCTTAATGATATGCGATAAATCCGAACAGAGCTGACAAGAGTATTCCCATTTTCAGTCCAACATAACGAGGAGTTCGATCAAATCAGGGACATATTGGATACCCACATGGTAGCGATAGTTGGAACAGGAGTCCACTTGCCCGCCCACCAGTATTTCAGACACAGACCTTCATTCCAGATGTTGTGAGCAACGAGCGTCTTGGTCGACATGTTCATCAAACGAAGGGCGGCCACATTCACTCCGCCCGAAAATTCTATTTCATTTTTGGAGAATAACCAAAATTTCTGTATCAACTTCAGCGAGGAGTACAAGGGTTTCAAAGGCTACTTGTCTTTAGTTGTCAGACTCCATAACAAGGCTCAAGAAAGCGGTGGGTGTGGGCCCGGATGCGCTCAAACAGGACAACTTCATGAATCGCCCGTCTCCTACATACATTGGTCGCCCTCAGTTACTGTAGATAAGTCAGGAAGCTCATGACCGCCCTCCGAGTCGCAGTTTCCCCGCAGGAATTTTTCTCATATTCTCATCGCGACAGCCTTTCTCTGCAGGTTTGCTTCGAATCATAGAAAATCGAATCGGCGGAAAGATGTCATGGAGAGCTTCGATGGGACGAAGCCATAGGCTCACGTATAGTCTCCGGGAAGATCCTCATTGGCACAGGCCAGGCGATGATGTGGCTTATTATCTGACCGAGGTACGTTTCTGCTTTACGAGGGACGAGAGATTAGTGGACTGCAAAAGGCGCGACCAAAGATCAGATGAGTTCCTTGTTCCCATGAGAGATGAAGCCTCTCGACCACTACCATTTGGATAAAATTGATTCAAATCTCAAAACGCCGGTCGCGGGTGCGGTCAATGGTAACGGCAGGGGAAACAAGAGGTGAGGACTCAAAGTTGCGATCCCATGCGTAAACTAGGCTCAAAAGTAGATCATCAAAATCGTTGAAGAGAGAAGTAAAGAGTGTTTTTACAGAAAGTGATACGTTCTGAATAATAATGATAGGTTCTTATGGTTCACTAGTGATGGGGAAAACCTTCTGATCTCGTGTCTCGTTTGGATTCGTCGGCTTAATAAGAGTCATCACAACTACACGTAACTTAAGGAACGAAATATCGTTCTAGCTGATACTTTAGAGAGCCTCGGTCAAGCTTTCCCTCTTTCTAGGAGCCAGATTTTCGAGGTACAGTGGACCCTGTGATAATTTACGATGAATCCTTTTCCTGTTGGTGTAGATTCTTCTGAGGTTCAACACTAAGCCTTTCGAACAGTGAGAACACTTCACGTTAGTCGGATCACAGTTTATTTTACGTCACTCGACTTCTTGTCAACTGTCAACTTCTTTTGTCAACTTCTTCAGGAGGAAATCAGCGAAACGCAGCGCATACGCCGTTGATCTTTTCAGCTTCCACCAATTGCTGAATGAATCGAACACCAGAGTTGCTTTTTCCGACGGCGCATTAACTATTGCAGTCACAAGCTTTGGCGGTTCCGGCTGCCCTGGCCATTTCGACGCGTCCTCCCGAAGGAATCCCGGCCCGACGAACCATCTCGAGTTCCCGAGGTCTCTCACGCTGCATCCACGACTTGCCAAGTCTGCTGGATTCAAGTGCCCGGGCACGTGTCTTAACTCCGCTGATTGGATCAATTCCTTAATTCTGGTCACTCTGTTCCTCACGAAAATCGGCAGTTTTTCCAGCTGCTGTGATGTGACTTGATAAAAGGCACTGGTACTGTCGGTCCATAAATGGTATTCGCTGACCTTAAACCCGAGATGTCTCCTGAGAAATGCGCACGCTTCGGCAGCCAGAGATATGCCCATTAGCTCCAGGCGCGGAATAGTGGTTTTCTTCAACGGAGCAACCCTGGTCTTCGCCATCAGAAAACTCGAACTCCTTTTCCCGTGCTCGCCTGTGATCACGAGGTAAGCCACGACCCCGTACGCGATAACACTTGCGTCACTGAAGAGATGTACCTCTGTCTTCGTTTCGGTTGATCCGTCGCTCGAATATCTTCTCGGAATCCTGACCTCGCTCAGTTCACTCAAGTCTTTCGACCATTCGACCACCTTCTTTTGGATCGATTCCGGAACTACATCATCCCATCGCATTTTCGCGATCTTGTACACGTCCTGCATGATCAGCTTAGCTCTCAGAACAACTGGAGCCAACATGCCCAGTCTATCGAACACCGACGCCACCAGGCTGAGAACCTTTCGCTTGCTCATTGACGATGACAAACACACAACCTTCGGACTCTCTACTTTCAGCGTATCCTCAGCCCCGTCATACTTCAATCCTAGCACCTTCACTTCCCTAGTTTCTTTACAATTGAACTTCTCGACTGACACGTCGTCTTTTCTGAACCTAGTCATCAGATCTTGACTATTTGAGAACCATTTTCGCAAGTTGAATGACCCTTTGGCAAAAAGTGCTTTTGCGATCTCGTACATTCGAGTCGCTTGATCGGATTTCTCGATTGACAGTACTAAATCATCTACGTAGTAACTGTGTCCTATTTGTCTAACCATTTCCGGATACGGTCCTTGATAAGAGTCGATGAGCTTTCGGATGCATGTAGCCAAGATGAATGGCGACGGTGCTAACCCGAAGTAGTTTCTTGTGAGACGGAATTCTTGTGGCCGCCCCGTGCCGTCGAAATCCCAGAGCAACCTGAGAGCGTCCCTATCTTCTTCGTGTATGATGATTTGGGAAAACGACTTTTCGATGTCTGCCTGCAGGGTGATGTCATACCTTCGGAAATTCAGCAGAATCCCCAACAAATCAGATGTGAGATTCGGCCCACTCCACAGCGCTTCGTTGAGGGAACGTTTAGCTTTCTCACTCGCAGACGCATCGAACACGATTCTCAACTTGGTTGTGAGACTGTCCTCTCGAACTACTTCACGGTGAGGCAAATACGATACAACTTTTCCGGACACTTGGTTGTCGTCAACTTTTTCGATGAACCCCAGCTTTATCATCTCCTCAAACTCAGCTTGGTATTTGGCGCGCATCTTCGATTTGTGCAGTCTTGTTTCAAGCGACCGGAGTCGAGCCACGCACAAGTTTCTGTTTCTCGATGGAACGATACCCTCCCTGAACGGCAGTCTAACAATGAAGCGTTTCTTCTCTTCGCTGAGCTCCACGGTCTTCATGAATTCCTCCACAAACTTTCGTTCATCTTCGTCTTTTTCCGCATCGAGTTGAAATGCGTCGATCTCCACGAATCGTCGAAATTGCTGCTCGAGTGTCTTGTCGTCTTCACTCTGATCCTCCATCTGCCGCGGGAGAGTTCCAACGTCCGAACTGCTCACCAGGCATACTGTCGCGTGAGTTTTGAATGTGTCGACGATTCCATCCACTTCTGCATTGCGACGTCCAAACAAGGTCCACCCCAGACGGGTCTCCACAACCTCCAGTGTTTTCGTGAGCTGCATCGCGTTGTGCGTCTGGAATTCGACGAAGTGATCAAGCCCAATCACAACTTCAATTGGTTTTTCTGATTTCGGAGAATCTGCCAACCGAATGTTCCGTTGTTCGAGCTGAGTTCTTGTCTCATCATCGACCTGTGGCTTGAACGATCCCTCAACGAGCTTGTTGACGGCTTGGCACGAAATCCACAATTTTGGTGCTGCTGGATGCTTGCTCTGCAGTCGGAACTCTACTTTTGTTGCATCCACCACCGTCGTTGCCTCATTGAACATCCTAATCGGTATTTGCGTTTTGGGCTTGTTGTTTAGATCGATACCCAAAGCCTGCACGAACTCAGTGTTTGCAAACGATACTTCCGCCGCTGTGTCGAACAAAACCCTGACCGTTCGTTTCCTGCCGTTCGGTCCGAACGCCAGAGCCTCTACTGTCATGAAGTTTCTTGCAGAATTTGCCTCGGATCCGGCACAGCAATTGACATTTCTCGCCGCTGGCTGACCTCGACACAATGACGACACGTGATTTTTTTTCTGACATTTCTCGCACGAAACAACTGTTCGACACTCTCTCGAGGTGTGTCCACCCCTTGTGCACCGGAAGCATCGTTTCTCCTGCGATAGCAGTTGCCTCTTCGAGTCTAGCGGGATTTCCTTCTGACAAGCCTCTGTTCTGTGTTTTGTTTCTTTACAGAACAAGCAGACCTGTTCCACTTTTTTTCGGTTTTTGTCGTCCGGTTTCGGTGAGACGGCCAGCGCTGCCAAGGTTGGTACGCGATGACTTCGTTCCTGAACTCTGTGTCTGTCCACCTGCTGACGTAGTTTTTCTGGGTCCAGCGCACTCATGTCTTCACAGATTGTTTCCAAGAAGTCGAGCATGCCCTTGAACGTTTCAGATGTGGGTGCCACCGTAGACGTAGACGCCGAACTTTCATCGAAGCGGCTTGACTCAATGGATCTTGCAGCTCTTTGTGCTGTCTTGAATTCCAAGTAGAGATCGACTGGTAGAGTTTTTCTCAAGACGGGCCAGAAGAAGGGCGAAACATGATCGGTTGTTAACCCGACTCCTTCCAGAGCTGTTGTCGACGATTTTACGAGTTGCACCAGTGCTCGCAGGCCGTCCAGGTCGTACCTTGACTGAACGGTGCTCACACGAAGGAGTTTCTCTGTGAAATGCGACATCACTCTTTCTTGACTACCGAACTCATTTTTCAGGCGAAGAACAGCCGTCTCGTAGAAATCTTCTGTCAATGGGATTGTACTCAGCTTGTTCAGGACACCCGATGAACAGTACTGGCGGAGATAGTCATACTTCTCCATGACAGTCAGCTTGTTGTTTTTGTGAACTCTTTCTTCGAACCTTCTCCAGAAGGATAACCACGACTCGACTGTGCCGTTGAATTTTTCCAACCGTAGCGTTTCGAGTTTCCGTGTTCGACGATCAGTATCGGTTGACTCAACTACCAACGCACGCTCTTTGTTCTGAGCGTTCATCTCGTTGATCGTATGCTGGATTTCTATGAGTTTCACATCCAAATTCAGTGCATCATTCCCGAATTGAGCTCTCATCTGCATGTAGTCGTTCTCGTTGATGAAGTTCTCCGGTCTGAGGATAGTTTCATTGTCGCGTTGCATCTTGGCTTGACGTTCTTTGATTGCGTTGACGTAGCCTTGATACTGGAACACGTTGCCAGACTTGGACCTGATCGCGTTCAACGCGAAGTCTGCCATCTGATTTGCTTCTGCAAGAACGATATTTCTTTCCTGCCTGAGATTCGCCGTTCTCTGATCTGTCAAGGTTGGCCGCTGTTGCTGATCGCTCCGAGTCGGCGACGACGTTATCATCACTCCGTCGACGTTCGGGTCGATTCTAGGCATTTTTCCTTGCTGTCAGAACTACTCTTGGCTCACCTGACGATTCTCACTCTTCACCGTTGGTTTTTTTTTTGGAATTGCTTCAGTTGATGTTGGTTCTTCGATCTCCGTTAGGCCTAGCGTTGCCGGTTGGGCGCCATGTGATAATTTACGATGAATCCTTTTCCTGTTGGTGTAGATTCTTCTGAGGTTCAACACTAAGCCTTTCGAACAGTGAGAACACTTCACGTTAGTCGGATCACAGTTTATTTTACGTCACTCGACTTCTTGTCAACTGTCAACTTCTTTTGTCAACTTCTTCAGGAGGAAATCAGCGAAACGCAGCGCATACGCCGTTGATCTTTTCAGCTTCCACCAATTGCTGAATGAATCGAACACCAGAGTTGCTTTTTCCGACGGCGCATTAACTATTGCAGTCACAAGCTTTGGCGGTTCCGGCTGCCCTGGCCATTTCGACGCGTCCTCCCGAAGGAATCCCGGCCCGACGAACCATCTCGAGTTCCCGAGGTCTCTCACGCTGCATCCACGACTTGCCAAGTCTGCTGGATTCAAGTGCCCGGGCACGTGTCTTAACTCCGCTGATTGGATCAATTCCTTAATTCTGGTCACTCTGTTCCTCACGAAAATCGGCAGTTTTTCCAGCTGCTGTGATGTGACTTGATAAAAGGCACTGGTACTGTCGGTCCATAAATGGTATTCGCTGACCTTAAACCCGAGATGTCTCCTGAGAAATGCGCACGCTTCGGCAGCCAGAGATATGCCCATTAGCTCCAGGCGCGGAATAGTGGTTTTCTTCAACGGAGCAACCCTGGTCTTCGCCATCAGAAAACTCGAACTCCTTTTCCCGTGCTCGCCTGTGATCACGAGGTAAGCCACGACCCCGTACGCGATAACACTTGCGTCACTGAAGAGATGTACCTCTGTCTTCGTTTCGGTTGATCCGTCGCTCGAATATCTTCTCGGAATCCTGACCTCGCTCAGTTCACTCAAGTCTTTCGACCATTCGACCACCTTCTTTTGGATCGATTCCGGAACTACATCATCCCATCGCATTTTCGCGATCTTGTACACGTCCTGCATGATCAGCTTAGCTCTCAGAACAACTGGAGCCAACATGCCCAGTCTATCGAACACCGACGCCACCAGGCTGAGAACCTTTCGCTTGCTCATTGACGATGACAAACACACAACCTTCGGACTCTCTACTTTCAGCGTATCCTCAGCCCCGTCATACTTCAATCCTAGCACCTTCACTTCCCTAGTTTCTTTACAATTGAACTTCTCGACTGACACGTCGTCTTTTCTGAACCTAGTCATCAGATCTTGACTATTTGAGAACCATTTTCGCAAGTTGAATGACCCTTTAGCAAAAAGTGCTTTTGCGATCTCGTACATTCGAGTCGCTTGATCGGATTTCTCGATTGACAGTACTAAATCATCTACGTAGTAACTGTGTCCTATTTGTCTAACCATTTCCGGATACGGTCCTTGATAAGAGTCGATGAGCTTTCGGATGCATGTAGCCAAGATGAATGGCGACGGTGCTAACCCGAAGTAGTTTCTTGTGAGACGGAATTCTTGTGGCCGCCCCGTGCCGTCGAAATCCCAGAGCAACCTGAGAGCGTCCCTATCTTCTTCGTGTATGATGATTTGGGAAAACGACTTTTCGATGTCTGCCTGCAGGGTGATGTCATACCTTCGGAAATTCAGCAGAATCCCCAACAAATCAGATGTGAGATTCGGCCCACTCCACAGCGCTTCGTTGAGGGAACGTTAAACTTTCTCACTCGCAGACGCATCGAACACGATTCTCAACTTGGTTGTGAGACTGTCCTCTCGAACTACTTCACGGTGAGGCAAATACGATACAACTTTTCCGGACACTTGGTTGTCGTCAACTTTTTCGATGAACCCCAGCTTTATCATCTCCTCAAACTCAGCTTGGTATTTGGCGCGCATCTTCGATTTGTGCAGTCTTGTTTCAAGCGACCGGAGTCGAGCCACGCACAAGTTTCTGTTTCTCGATGGAACGATACCCTCCCTGAACGGCAGTCTAACAATGAAGCGTTTCTTCTCTTCGCTGAGCTCCACGGTCTTCATGAATTCCTCCACAAACTTTCGTTCATCTTCGTCTTTTTCCGCATCGAGTTGAAATGCGTCGATCTCCACGAATCGTCGAAATTGCTGCTCGAGTGTCTTGTCGTCTTCACTCTGATCCTCCATCTGCCGCGGGAGAGTTCCAACGTCCGAACTGCTCACCAGGCATACTGTCGCGTGAGTTTTGAATGTGTCGACGATTCCATCCACTTCTGCATTGCGACGTCCAAACAAGGTCCACCCCAGACGGGTCTCCACAACCTCCAGTGTTTTCGTGAGCTGCATCGCGTTGTGCGTCTGGAATTCGACGAAGTGATCAAGCCCAATCACAACTTCAATTGGTTTTTCTGATTTCGGAGAATCTGCCAACCAAATGTTCCGTTGTTCGAGCTGAGTTCTTGTCTCATCATCGACCTGTGGCATGAACGATCCCTCAACGAGCTTGTTGACGGCTTGGCACGAAATCCACAATTTTGGTGCTGCTGGATGCTTGCTCTGCAGTCGGAACTCTACTTTTGTTGCATCCACCACCGTCGTTGCCTCATTGAACATCCTAATCGGTATTTGCGTTTTGGGCTTGTTGTTTAGATCGATACCCAAAGCCTGCACGAACTCAGTGTTTGCAAACGATACTTCCGCCGCTGTGTCGAACAAAACCCTGACCGTTCGTTTCCTGCCGTTCGGTCCGAACGCCAGAGCCTCTACTGTCATGAAGTTTCTTGCAGAATTTGCCTCGGATCCGGCACAGCAATTGACATTTCTCGCCGCTGGCTGACCTCGACACAATGACGACACGTGATTTTTTTTCTGACATTTCTCGCACGAAACAACTGTTCGACACTCTCTCGAGGTGTGTCCACCCCTTGTGCACCGGAAGCATCGTTTCTCCTGCGATAGCAGTTGCCTCTTCGAGTCTAGCGGGATTTCCTTCTGACAAGCCTCTGTTCTGTGTTTTGTTTCTTTACAGAACAAGCAGACCTGTTCCACTTTTTTTCGGTTTTTGTCGTCCGGTTTCGGTGAGACGGCCAGCGCTGCCAAGGTTGGTACGCGATGACTTCGTTCCTGAACTCTGTGTCTGTCCACCTGCTGACGTAGTTTTTCTGGGTCCAGCGCACTCATGTCTTCACAGATTGTTTCCAAGAAGTCGAGCATGCCCTTGAACGTTTCAGATGTGGGTGCCACCGTAGACGTAGACGCCGAACTTTCATCGAAGCGGCTTGACTCAATGGATCTTGCAGCTCTTTGTGCTGTCTTGAATTCCAAGTAGAGATCGACTGGTAGAGTTTTTCTCAAGACGGGCCAGAAGAAGGGCGAAACATGATCGGTTGTTAACCCGACTCCTTCCAGAGCTGTTGTCGACGATTTTACGAGTTGCACCAGTGCTCGCAGGCCGTCCAGGTCGTACCTTGACTGAACGGTGCTCACACGAAGGAGTTTCTCTGTGAAATGCGACATCACTCTTTCTTGACTACCGAACTCATTTTTCAGGCGAAGAACAGCCGTCTCGTAGAAATCTTCTGTCAATGGGATTGTACTCAGCTTGTTCAGGACACCCGATGAACAGTACTGGCGGAGATAGTCATACTTCTCCATGACAGTCAGCTTGATGTTTTTGTGAACTCTTTCTTCGAACCTTCTCCAGAAGGATAACCACGACTCGACTGTGCCGTTGAATTTTTCCAACCGTAGCGTTTCGAGTTTCCGTGTTCGACGATCAGTATCGGTTGACTCAACTACCAACGCACGCTCTTTGTTCTGAGCGTTCATCTCGTTGATCGTATGCTGGATTTCTATGAGTTTCACATCCAAATTCAGTGCATCATTCCCGAATTGAGCTCTCATCTGCATGTAGTCGTTCTCGTTGATGAAGTTCTCCGGTCTGAGGATAGTTTCATTGTCGCGTTGCATCTTGGCTTGACGTTCTTTGATTGCGTTGACGTAGCCTTGATACTGGAACACGTTGCCAGACTTGGACCTGATCGCGTTCAACGCGAAGTCTGCCATCTGATTTGCTTCTGCAAGAACGATATTTCTTTCCTGCCTGAGATTCGCCGTTCTCTGATCTGTCAAGGTTGGCCGCTGTTGCTGATCGCTCCGAGTCGGCGACGACGTTATCATCACTCCGTCGACGTTCGGGTCGATTCTAGGCATTTTTCCTTGCTGTCAGAACTACTCTTGGCTCACCTGACGATTCTCACTCTTCACCGTTGGTTTTTTTTTTGGAATTGCTTCAGTTGATGTTGGTTCTTCGATCTCCGTTAGGCCTAGCGTTGCCGGTTGGGCGCCATGTGATAATTTACGATGAATCCTTTTCCTGTTGGTGTAGATTCTTCTGAGGTTCAACACTAAGCCTTTCGAACAGTGAGAACACTTCACGTTAGTCGGATCACAGTTTATTTTACGTCACTCGACTTCTTGTCAACTGTCAACTTCTTTACGTGGTTCTCAACAACATCTGTTTTTTCTCTGGCTGATGATGATCTATATCAGCCGTGATTCGCTCTCATGATCCGCGATTATTAGACAGACCCCCGATAATATGGAATCCCATAAATCGGAAAGTCCCTTATTCAGAAAGGTTCTGGGTTGAGGGCATCTGACTTCGGCAACGCAGTTCAAATTCGTGAGGGAGCACTTCGCGTGGAGTGAAAATACTCATGCGATAACTCCAGGACTCCGAGTGGCGAAAACTTCGGGGAGCAATGAGGACGGGAAGGCTGGAAACGGGAAAAGAGGACGTGGGAAACCGGGGGGGGGGGGGATTACCGTCGTGGAGCGGGAGGCGTTGTCTCGTCTGAAGAGACTTGTGAACCCGTGCATCGAAAAGAAACAACGGCGGAAACGAGGAAAGGGAAAGCAAAGGTTTGCACCCATCAGCCCGAAAACGCATCAGCCGGAAAACCCATTCACCTGAAAAGTCTACCCATCAGCCCGAGAATTTTGTGGAGACAGTGAAGCTTCTATGCGAAGCGTCAAATCCCTCATCGAAGGTACATCGGACGCTTTATTCATGGGAGCGCGACAGAGGACCGCCGGCTAGTGTGCGCTTGCCCGCCGTTTGAGCGGGATGTCGAAGTGGGCTCATGGAGCAGGAAAGGTTAGGTTAAAAACGCTCGAAATTGAGTTTGTTTATACGGCTGAGTTTATACGGCGTCACGAATACTCTGTCAGATCGTGAATGAGTGAAGAATGTCTTTCAATAAATGTCCCGTGCAGCGTCTCTGGAGATGCCGACTGCTCTCACTCTCCTCACTCCCTCTCCCGGCCACCGTCGTCTGGATGCCGGAGGAGAGAGAATATCAGTGCGAACGTTCGTCTGGCCTCGAGAAGGTGGATCTCTCCGCCGTCGGCTGACGACAAGGAGAAAAGAGCAGCGGCAAATTCTCGAGATTGCCGTCGGGTTCTTTTTCACATACGGGCTTAAGCAATCCCCTCGGAGCTGGAATAGAAAATTGTCAACCGTATTGACTGATCTTAAATTCACACAGAGTCAAGCAGAAGAGTCAAGTTCGTACTACTGGCATGGTCCCGGTCGGGTCAAAACTGGGATAGCACGCCGAAGTCAAGATGATATTGTAATGTGGCTAGAAAACGTCCCCAAAGAAAATCCCAAAAACGATACGTCACGCACGGATAAATCCGGATAAATCTGCCTCAGTCGACTGATGACAATATCGATTCCGCGCTTGCGAAAACATTCCCCTGGCCAGCAATAATATGTCGTACGCTCTCCCAGGTTTAACCCGACGGGAAATTCCAACCCGCAGATGTCCGCAGCTGAAATCTATTCCAGAGTCTTCTTGTGTGTCTCAGGCATCAGAAAAACTGAACCTCGATTTGTCGCACGCTGTATCACTCTTGCTATCGCGATTTTTTAGTACAAGCGACGTTTATTGCTCATAGATCACTACAGGAGATACAAATATGAATTCGTTTCCCCATCAACAATATTGTTCGGCTGAGAGCAACCGCAGTCACAGTTTTTTCTACCGGTGAAAACCTGACCCGGATTTCATGCTGTTCGTCGCAGGTTTCAAGCTTTCAAATTGTCCCCCGAGAGTTCAGATGCTGTGCATCCTCCGAGGTGGATAGATTGAGGATGACCTCTGTACTGTGATGAAGAACCGAGTAAACGATGCATCGTTCAATACGTTTCTGCCTGTAATCTATGCGACAGAGAGATTCCATCAGGAAGCTGAGGTGAAGTTTTTTATCGTTTCATTATATCGAGGTTCGGATGACAACAGTTCCTTCGATGACTTATTCGATTTTGTACGGAGCTGCTTGATTATCGTCACTCTTCTCAAACATTCACTTGCAATCTTTGCATCCACTCACTCCTCCTACTCTCATTCAACACTATCTCTCTACTTCCTCTCGTGCCGTCAGTAGCTCTCCGTCTGCCAACTACCCTCAATCTCTTATTCGTGGTTCTCTTTCCACTTTCTCTTCTGCTGGCAGTGCCGACTGAGAGTAACCGACTGCGGCGTAGGTTTCGTCTCTGACGCTGTCTTGTTGCAATGTAGTCCGGCTCTAATGCGGTTTTGGTGCGGTCGACTTTCAGTTTTCGATGAACTCTCGAGCGAACGGTGGAATTCCTCAAACCGAACATCCCAGAACTCAGAATTCTGATTCGTGACCCAGAACTGGGAGGTAGCTTCTTCCGTGTTCAGGATTCCACCGAACCAGGGAAGTCTCGTTGTCGATGAGAACCGATCGATTTTAAAGCGAAAGAAAAATGAATTTTCGACTCGGAAGCCGTATGCCCAACGATGGAAGAGTACTAATTATTTTTTTCTGGCATCCCCTTTGAAGTGCGGAACTGCTCCGACATCAACTGTTCTCTTCATACATCGTTCTCCGTGCTTTTTGTTAAGTCGAAGATTTCCGGATTTCACCAGATACGTACACGAGGATTTACTGTAGCGAAACTTCTCGTACGAAGTCCGTTCACACACTGGCATCTCACATTTTCGTTCCTATCTACGCGCTCTCTTTTTGGCGTGCGATTCGAGAGGTTTGATCATTCTCTCAATTCTTCAACATCACAAGATTTCCCTTTCGGTATTCAGGACTTTCCCTCAACGATATCGGTTTCATCTGCAATGACTGCGATAACTCCTTGATAAGTTGGCTTTCGAAATTCGTTCCATTGTCTGGCAGAATGCTCGCAGGAATCGAATATCGATGTATCACCGTTACCAGACACTCAGCAACAGTTTGAGCCTTCTGGTCAGCCATCGGGAACAGTTCTACCCATTTGGTGAACAAATCCGTTATGACAAGGACATACAGATTGCCATCGTTTGACTTTGGTAAGGGTCCCGGGACATCCATCGCCCATTGGCTCAGAGGAACTCCTTCGACTGGAACGGTCTTCCTCGACGATCTGGCTCCCATTCTCTTCGTGTTGTTCTTCGCACTAGCGGAACTATTCTTAAGGATGATGGTGAACGAGTAGCTATCTAGCTTTCTCATCCATCTGAACAGCTAATCCTCCGCACTCTGTTCCGAGCCCCTCCCAGCAGCTTTTTGAGCGTCTCGAATACCCCTCTGTACTCTGCTCATCCCCGAGGGCGAATTCAAAAGATCCCGTCAGTGCTGTTAATGGAGCGGCTTCTTCGCTGTATCTCGGAATGAATCTTGCGTAGAATCCGACGAAACCGAAAAACTGTTGAAGTTCCTTCTTTGTCGCAGGCTCTGACCACCCACTCATCTCCTCGGCGTATGCAGCTTGCTGTGGCTGATTCGATGTCCAAGCACATCTATATCTTGTTTCAGGAACTCACATTTAAAGAAATGTGAAATGCGACGAGCACTCCACGCAATTTTTCACAGTGGAATCGGGTCTGATCACGTGGTTGATCCGTCGCGATGATCACGTCATCGTAGTACATATACTCGGACGGTTCCCTCTTGAATGAACGTATCAAGAGTCTTGGCCAGAGCTTTTGTGAGAGTTGCGGGCGCACCTTTTAGTCCCATCGGCATAACCTTGAAACGAAACTGCCTTCCGATGGCCACGAATGCCGTCTCATCTCAGCTCAACTGGTCCAGAAAATAAGCGATCCACATTCAATGTTGAGAGCGCGAAACTTTCTAAATGTGCGCGCCACCCCGTTGGCGGTGGCGCTATCAACCTGGAATAAAAAGTCAGTCAGCTCTATAGAGTCCAAGCCGAACCACGCATGTTTTCACCCTCCTCACTTTCCTTCAGTAAACATTCGAGTTTACAACAATCTTAATTCGCGTCCGCCATTGGAACGTGCCAGTATGAATTCCGCACGTCCATCTTGGTGAAGCATCTCCCCTTCGCGACATCTCTAACAATCGCTCGCATGTCGGGAATCGGGAACGAATCCATGATCGTCTTCCTGTTGAACTGCTGATAATTCACGACCAACCTCAGCGATTTGTCGGCTTTCTCCAGGAACAACGCTGGTCCTTCCTCCAGAATTCCCTCGACTAACTCTCTTTCCTCTCTTTGTTCCAAGTTCATTGGAATTCGATACCCCTTACTGTATTTCGGAGAATCTTCTATCAACCGGAATCGGTGTTCAATTTCGACCACGCCAACGTCTAGCTGATCTTTGGAGAATAGGACTCGGTTCTCCGCCAGCCGTCGGCGTCGGGTTTCGTCGAAATATTTCTGGCTATCCTCGGTGGCTCCTCAAGATCAGCAGGATAAAGATCGGATTCCAGTTCTGTGTGCTAAGGACATGGTAGGAAGTAGCGATTTGCTACAAGTGCCAGGAAGTTGACCACCTAGCCCAGTACTGTGAAAAATAGATGAGCGATTGCAAGTGCTACCGCTGCGGCAAACCGGGACACCTCAGCAAGGAGTGCGAAGAAACTTGCGACAGCTGCGGAGAACCAAGTCACTCAAGGTACTCACGGCGTGCTCGACATTCAGGAGCATCATCCAAAACCTCCGACAGACAACGGAGATTGCAGGACAACGCAGAACTGGAACAGACACAACTCATGAGCGAAGAACAGCTGAAAACCAACAGCGCACTCGAACACTGCTGGAACAATGAGCCCCGGTAGACGGTTCGCAGTTCAAGGAAAGAAGAACACCCCCACTAAAAATCCGCTATGATCAAGGTCCTCCAAAAAAACCTTGATCGCTCTCGTGCTGCTTACGCGGACCTCGAGAGAAGAGCCAGCTCAGAGTGGAGCAGTAAGATATCAGAAAGCAAGAAGATGAATGATGGAAGATGGATCGCGGACGACGCGGGTGACGCGGCGATTTGGGTCCCAGGAAACCAGCGAGTAACAAGCACAAGTTCAACCAGAGGAATGACTACGATCATCCTATCTGACTATTAAGAGGGCATTCTCGTCTTAGTTCCGCTATTGTGTCGTTCCACCGGTACGCTGGTCTTCTCTGTCCTCGGTAACGGCCCGTTAGCGGTGCTGCCGCTTCGAATGCTCGCGTGAGTGTGTCGTGTATCAGCTCGTCCGAACCTCCAGAATACATGGACGTCGAATACCATCCGCCTCCATCCCCTCCACCAGCGGAGCTCATGGAGCTGAACTACGGGGCGTGTGCGGAACTTCTCGTGCGCCACTTTCTAGATACCACCGTTGCCGACGAATGGAACATTGCGATCGCAACCCGACGCGATGTCCAGAGCGACTGATCGGCCTGGGAATCCTGGGTGACGGGACATGATTTCCGTCCGAAGGAAATCCGTCTACTAGAAGGGTCAGTAGACGGCCCTTCTACTGACCGGCGCGGGGATACTTTTTCGGCTGATTACAAACGGATTCTGTCAGAAGAGTTTCGAGCGAATAACGAAGCCACATTGTCTCGATTGTAGGGTCTTTCAGCATGCCCAAACGTAAGCGTTCGGCACTGGGCCGCGTCACCGCGAGCGCCCGTAGAAAAAGACTGGCGGGTCGTATTTGGAAGCGTCTGAACGAACTGAATTCACAAGATCACTTCTTCCGACTTGGAAAAGACCCCCATGGATTCATTGTGAAGAATTCCAGCCATTCAAAGAATCTACCTCGGCTGCCTCCATAAGGACTAGCCATTGCCGACTAGACATCCGAACCTTATTGAAGGTACTAAGTTACCTAAGCTACTTTAGTACCTTATCGAAGGAACCAAGGTACCTTAGCTACCTTAGTACCTTACTAAGATACCAAGTACCTCACTAAGGTACTAAGGACTAAGGTAACTACGGTTAATAAGATAGCTACCTAAGGTTATTTCGCTGGAGTTCCTAGATCAGTGGTTCTTAAGCTCCGCGGGGATCCGCGGGCCCCCACGGTGCCCCACGAAACACACCCGCGGGTCCTCTTATCTTGACGGCCGGGGTTCACGGGCTCCCTTAGAAGTGTTTCGTGGGGCGCCGTGGGGGCCCGCGGAGCTTGAGAACCACTGATCCAGGAACTCCAGCGAAATAACCTTAGTTATCTTATTCACCGTAGTTACCTTAGTCCTTAGTACCATTAGTAAGGTACTAAGGTTATTCTGCAATGCTATGGGAAACCTTCGTAAACCACTAAGGTACTGAATACCAATGTAACTAAGGTACCTTAGTACCAGGTTCGGGTGTCTATTGCCGATGCATCGATACTAAAGTGATGCTTGAAACATCCCATTCCCAGTGAAGAGCTGACGCCTCTTGGAACCGAGAGTGGTATCTTTCTTTTCTCCAATCCTATTAATTTATTGCACTCTGATTTTTAGTATAATCACGGTTGTGCCGTCTTGCTTTTCGTCTTGCTCAGCGAATACAAGGCACCGTTTAGGATTTACACTCGGTTGCATGATACTTCGGGCGAAGCCCACCACACCATCTACATTTGCGCTCCATGTCATTCACATCATGAAAGAAGTCATTTGGACATAGTTAATGACGATACCCGTGTTCACAAACACTATGTACTCCAACAAACTCATCGGCAGAGATCTTGAGAGGAACCTCGTACACTTTACTGCGGGAACACAGATTCGTGACATCAATCGGCGTTGAGTTTGGGTTCCCCAATGAAGGTCCTCATGCAGCAAAGATCTCGTCCGGGACACTTAGAAATGTGGCAATCTTCCCAGTATGGGTCTCCGTTCTACGACCATGAAACGGACCGGATTGAATTTCCGAGTGAGATTTGCCTTCAGAGCTTCCTGCTCGATCAAAGATTGAAGCTCTGTCATCTGCTTCGAAGGGATCACATGCAGGTGGAAGACTTCGAGACTTTTGAAGAGGCGGGAAAGCACAAGTCTAAACATCTTGGGAGTCATCGATGGATTCCCGGGTGATGAAAGGCACAGCTCTTTCAAATTGGCTCTGCTGCATGCGCTCCAAATTTTGATCGGACAAGAGGGAAATTCGATGATCTCGAGTTTGAAATCGCGCAAATTTTTGCACCTTTTCAGGAAATTCTCAAGTCCACATCTGGCGTCCAGATTAAACAACTTCAACTTTACGGTTCGCATCGGAAGAGATTCTTGGTGACACTCGAAGAAGTCGAAGCTCACATTTACGTCGACCAGAGTGAATTCCTCGAGATGTTTTGAAGCGCCCAAATACTTCATCAAAACATCTGTGACTTCGTTGGAGCAAACTACGCAGTTTGGGACGTGATTCGACATGTACAGTTTCTTGAGTCTCAGACAGAGCAGCGACTTGAGGATTTCCTCGTCCATAGTCGGACGCGGACTCAACTGAGTCCTGCTGAACAAAGCGCAAGTCGATATCGCGAGCGCTTCGACCGCCGGCGACGAATCCGCCAATGCGCGCCAAGACTCAGCCGAGTACACAACGTGGCAGAGAGTGAGATCCAGTTCCACCACTGACGCCAGCGCATCCAGTCTTGGCATCACGACATCGGTCCTGGGAACAGCGGTTCGGATTCGGAGAGCCATCATTCTCTGATCGCGATAAAAATTCGGAATTTCAAAATCTCGATCGGCGATTCCAATGTTTAGCGTGTTGTACGAACGTCGGATTGTCTCACTTTCCGGTCCATCCTTTTTGTGATCCTCGCCGGGAGTCCGCCGCGTGTACCAGAAGACGTTATCCAGCTTGTCGCGGTTGGTGTTTCCCTGATTGAGAGAACTGTTTCTTTTGAAAATGAGTCGAAACGCCCTGGGGTAGTTCCAGTAGCTCCGTACGTCGGTCGAGATGATCACGCGCTCGTATTTCGTCAAGGATTCTCCACCGCCGTCGAGGTTGTCGAGCGGAATCATATAGTCTGTGGTATTTCCGAGGACAATAACGTGCAGATACTCCGCCTCTGGACAGGCCTTCAACAAGCTTTCCATGAAACACCGTTCTCTTCTTTCCGGACGGATTTCGATTTTGATCGTTTTTATGCTCGGGTATCGTTTCAGACGAGTTTCCTTTTCGACACCGACAATCGTGACGCTGAGCTTTTCCAACGCTTGCGAGTCGTCAAGCACTTCGAGAAGATGGTCGACGGTCAATGAAGAATTGATCACATCGAGTTCCTACAGAAATTGGCATTCGCAGATCAGATCTCTCATGGTCTCTGAATCCGACCAGCAGTTGGAGAGATCGAGAACTCGAACTCGAAGGGATGCACTTGAGGTGACGAATTGTGTCAAGGAGTCAGTGATGATGCGACTCTTGATCGATGACGAAATCGAGTCACGGCAGAGGTCTCCTAAACGAGGATCGGCGCACGCGAAGGAATAGAATGATTCTCTGTCGATTTGCAACAGCATGTCGTCCGGTAGATCCAGCAGCTGCATCCTCTTCGCGGACGACATCCTCTTCAGTGTCTTGCTCCGCACACGAAAAAACTTTGAGAAATGGACTGTGAACTTCGAACGACGATCCTCGTTAGAGTGACGAGTTCCTCACAGCAGACTCGAGTGTGTTGAAAATCATAGAGGTTCTCGCTTGTACCCAAGTGTGGCCCGCCTCTTTCATCGCTTTTCAGCGGATTGCCTCGGAGGGGGGATACCTCACATGATGAGAAGAAAGCGGAAACCGCAACAACGGAATACTTTTGGAGGCGCGACGGATCAACCCGGCGATTTCGCTTTTCGAGGCGCCCCTGCGATGAGTTTCGCTCCTTCGCGGAATCTCCAGAGAGCTCCGCCGAGACCCTGTGAGGTCAGCATCGAACGGAATCATTCTCCAATCTAGAAATCCTTCAATTGATGCACATGTCCATGAATTGATGGTGCTTGATTGATGAACAACGTCCGAGATTCGAGCCTTCACAAATGTCGATGGAGACCTCCATCTTTCTAACGGGGCAATTCCTTCTCGACATAACTCTGAGAATAAGATCAACGTGGGAGAAATGTGAGATCGGTATTTCGCGGCACGTGGGTACGGAAGCGAGTTTTTTCATGTCGGCAGAATCCTCGCCACGTGTTTGCGAGAGCGTACCACAAGGAGGCTGTCACAACGACCCTCGTGCGGAAAAATTAAATTCCGGAACAGAAGACGCGGATTCTCGATTCCAGGAAATCCTTTATCATTCGCGAGCCTTTATCAACTACTAGCGTACCGTTACCGCGCTCCGCCGCGGTTGGTGGGATAAGGGGTAGAATAACACAAAGAGAGAAAGAAGGGAAGGTCGTTGTTGTCCAGGATCGGAAGAAGGAGGGATAGTGAATGAACGATGTGATTTGGGAAGTCCTGTCCTCTGCTCTTCTTCCCACGCCCTTCCTCTCCGTATCTCCCGTCACACGGCTCTACCAACTCAAGAGTTCTTTCGCCCGACTATTATCAGGGTTGATCTCAATCTTCGATAATTCTGTCAAGCTCACAGTTACAGTTCCCCAGACCTCTGATACTCTTGTGTTTCGAATGGACACCACAGCGTTCCCACAATTTACGAATACATCTCCCTCTTCCTCCCACGCCGTCACCGAACCGGTCTCATCCTTGATACATATATCCCTTTTTCTAATCGATTTTCCGTCTGATCTCCTTACAAGGTCCTCGACCTCAGACAAACCACTGACCACTCCATATACCTTGACGATAGATCCTGGCTTACTCTCTTTCACCCGTTTTAAATCCACCCAGCGTAACAATGAGTCAGACGATTGTAATCTCGCCTTCCACTGTCCACCGATCGACCATTCCGATCACCCTTCAATCGAACCCGGCGCTCCTCTTCCGTCTCTTGTAACAACTGACGAAAATCAAATCCACGCGAAGTACCCGATCGTCCTTCACGATTCGTCTCTCGTGTTTTCACCATTACGTTTTCTCGTCCTTCCACCGTTTCCAATAGAAACTGACGGAAATCAAACCCATACGCAGTTTCCGACTCCACTCCTTCCATCTCTCGTGTTTCCTCCGCTGATTCCACTACCAGTGGAACACCGCCTTTCCTCCTTTTAATCCTCCCTCTCCTATTTTTCTGATATCCTAACCGCACTTCCCGTTGTTCATCGTTCTCACTCAGTCGATACGAGTTCTGCACGACGTCCGTCGCCGACTCCCCTCTAACCTCCTGTCTCGTCGGTCGACCGTCTCTGCGCCTCTTTGTACATATCTTCATTCTTTTAGCACCCGGAGTTTTACCCAAATATTGACGCTTTCGTCCCATATCTGCCTCGATAACCTTCCGTGAATTGAAATTCGTTTTTCAAGTCACCAAACGATTCTTAATCTCACCCATCTCTCCCAAACACAAACAACAAAGTCTCTCACCTAGGACGTTTTTCCGCCAGAACTCCTCAAGTTCTACTTCAATAAGAATGAAACATCCCCCATTATCTACGGGACACCAGTTCTGATCTTCCTCCGCAGACCTCACCCCTCCTCTTCGTCGGTCGAAATTCGAAATCTTCGAATTCCGATTCGAGGCTTGAGATGCATTTTATACCTTTTGCCGTCGAAACGCGATCATCAGTCACAGTACCAGCCCTTCGGTTTGGATTCGCCGATGGAGTTTCTCATCGAACAGAGAGTTCTACCGGGGAGTTTTGGACTGCGCACTTCCTCCCTGTCGGAAATATTTCCACATTCCTCAAGCACGAAACGGACAGGATTGAGTTTTCTCCGAAGATTTGCTTCACGAGATTCCTCCTCGAGCACAGCTCGAAATTCAGCGTCGTCTTCGAGCTGACCCGCGTGGAGATGGAGGATGTCGAGACTTTCGAAAAGCCGGGAGAGTCTCGATCTCAACATCTGGGGTTCGATGAACAACATAGCCGGGCAGAGACAGACAAAGTTGTTTCAGGTTGACCGCGCTGACGACATCCCAGAGTAGCGAATGGCGAACGGGGGAACCGATTATGTCGAGTTTGATATTTCATTTCATTTCATGAACACTTTATTTGGTAATAAAGGGGTGGGGGTTATGTAAAACAGTAACAATATCACGAGCGGTGTCAGGCGCTGGCGATGATTGAGGGCTGCAGAAACAGTTGACTAGCGATCTGGCCCGAATGGACCTTCGAAGTAATTCTCCAAGCCCACGTATTCTTGATGGCATCGTTGCGGGCAATCGCTTTGGTGAGTACGGTGCATTGGCTACGTAGGTTATTTAAAGTTTTTTTTTTTTTTTGATTCTACGTTGAAGTAGAGGTCCTGGTGATCTAGGAGAAGAACGCGCTTACGAGTGGCTCGGTCTTGTTGCGCGAGAACAGTCATAACCGGCGGAAGGGATACGGAGCCAGGTTGTAGACAACATCTCCATTGAAGACGTTTGAGAAATCGTTTTTGTACAGCTTCGATCGTGGCAATGTGTTTTGACTTGTACGGGAGCCAGATCGGGACACAATAAGTGAGCTTCGGTATCACTAGGGATTTGTACAATCAAACATAGAAATCAGGTGATTTGATGACGAAACATCTGAAAATGCAGTTTACAAGTTTTCTGGCGGAGAGAAAGACGTTGTGGATCTGTTCAAATATTCAATTATTGCTCAAATGTTTACAAGATTCCAGAAATTTAGCGAGGCCGTGAACGTTGGCCAAATGATTCATTTTCAGCTTCACAATCCGCATCGAAAGAGGCTTCTGGACTACGGCGGAAGAATCGACGGTCACGAAAACTTCACAAAGAACGAATCCCTCGAGACGTCGGAAGTCGCCCAAATACTTCATGAACACCTCGGTTAGCTTGCCACGAAAAACTCCTCGAGTCTGAGTTTGGTGATCGCCTTCAAGGTGTCGTCATCTATCGTTGGGAATGGATTCAAACCCGTGGTGAAGAGAGCGCGGGAGGGAATCGACTTCCACCACCGATAACAGCGCATCCAATCTGAACTTCGAGCCCTCGATAGGCGCTCTGGATTCTAACCGCGAGCATTCCCTCTTCGCGAAACGAGTCCGGAATCTCCAACACGTTCTAGTTGGTATTCATATCCACGACTGATGTGAGTGTTTCCGGCTGTTAGTTGAAAACGCCTCATTCCCGAAGTGGAAAGCTGGCACAGGAGGAAAGCACGGCGAACCAACTTACCATGCAACACAAGCGCTGTCCTGTCACGGGAATTCCCACGCGTTTCTCTTCCGGATCGGGAAGAAATTGACTTCCATATGCGTACACTGCGATATAGGAGTGGAAGATGCAGCAGAACACTCACCCCTTAACTGTGATAGATTTGAAGAGAAAAAAACAAAAAAAAAAAAAAATCTTGAAATCTGAAATCTTGTCCCACTGATGCTAGAGAGCCCAGAATGTTGGGACCAAATGCGGGGAATGAAAGGAGAGATAATGACATTAAAAGACGAACACGAGCGGGGACTCGCCCCAGGCTTCCGGCGGAATAGGAAAAGCTAACCCGAGAGAGGAAGACGTCTCCCGGGAGGGCACCGATGAAAACCAAGTGTATCAGTGCCCGCCCGTGGAACCACGAAAAGCACTGACATCCATGAGTTGACTGAACCATAAAACCGAGGATCGAGAGAAACGAGTCGCTGATGAGGCTGAGTTGATGGCACACTTCCGTTTGCGTAGATAAAACTGTTCATGAAGCTGTACGTTTACCAGAGAACGATCAACCAGGCAGTGATTCACACCAAACAAAATCTCAAACATCGAGCTATGAATATCGAATAGCAAATATCGAATATTGAGATTGATGATTGTTATGTAGCCGCAAGAATACAGGGAAAGCCGTAAAGAACTGAATACAGATCAGAGGGGTGCCCGGTAATTTGAACGGATCTACATTTGAGCGCAGCGTGACTTAGAGGTGGAACGAACATTTGAGCAGACCGTACATTTGAGCGGGGCGGACATTTGAGCATCGAGCTTTTGAGGGGTGCCACGATTTCTTTTTGCCGGAACTCGCTCGGGACGATGCATACGTAATGGAGTCGCAGAATCAATCAAACCCCGTAGTCAGAGCCAGTGCCCGGAAGCAAGAAGCCCAATGATTGGGTGAGGTTAAGTTAGATTCTGGGCGAGCGAGCGAGCGAGCGAAGCGAGTGAGCAGTCCGGAAAGCCAGCGCCTGGAAGCGAGGAGCCCAATAATTGGGTGAAAATATATAATAGCTCCGCTTGGGACCGCGCGCCTCTTTGAGGGAAATGTTTTCAGCTCTGATGTCCGCCCGACTCAATTCTACGTTTCTGCTCAAATTTACGGTCCGCTCAAATTCAGTTTCCGCTCCAAATTACGCTGCGCTCAAAGTCACGGACCGCTCAAATCACCCGGTACCGATCAGAGGAGTTCAAAGCAGACGCTCAGCGCGAGTTACTTCCACTTTCTTTTCTGCATTGTCACAGGCCTCTCTCAGAGGAAATTAACATCTCTTTCTCTAGTATTGTGGCGTTTAGCAGAGAGAAGAGCCCATCTGATTTTGGAACTGAGCTCTTCGGCCGAGAACTCTGTTTCATTTTCAACTCTCACTCGTATTTTGCGGGAGAATCCGAATGAGAGTTGGAATGGCTCGAGATACGAGGAAAAGCTCGATGGATTGAATTGTTCGTCTCGGCGAGCTCTTTAAAAAGAAATTCATCTTCTCCCTCATTCCTGCTCCCCCTCGTCAAACAATGAGGAAAAGTCTGGGAATTTCCATGTTTCGCTCATTTTCAGCAGAGATCGTCCTCATCATTCTGATTATTTCACTCGTTTGCTTCGGTGCATCTCACAACCCATCATTCCAGTCACTTTCCGTTCAGATCAATACGAGACAACGAAGAGCTCAACAATGGACTCAGTGAATTCGACTGTGTTCGTCACTTGCTGGTGTATTCTTCTCGGAACGCTGTTGCTCAGCGAAAAGTGGCGGTTGCAGGGTCGTGGCCAAAGAAATCTGTCGAAGCCAGTGAGGCTGTTCGGGCTCTTGATATTAGGCATTTCGCTCTTCGGATTTCTCGACAACAAAAGTGACTCAACACCGCAAAGCTTGAGCGACACGCTCCGTGGCCATGGCCCAAGAGCACCTCCTGTCGCAACGGACGATCTGATTCTCAGAACAAGATTCCTCGGTAGAAAAGCACGTCGGACGCTCAGAGATGCGATCGACTTATACGAGCGGGATGAAATCGAAGTAAGACGGAGCCCCGACGGCACCGATATCAATATGACCCTCGATCAAATTAAGACGACCATCCGGAATAGGATACAAGGATTGCGTAATCAGGAATGGAACGTGTTGACTACTAATGGAAATTTTAAGATGTGGGTGTCATACCAAAGAATCGAGACATGGATGCTGGCAGTGAAAGTTTTGAGAAAACTCGGCCTTAGGCGTGAAGACTCGATACCGACAGGTGTCTGGTATTATTTCGGCATTCCGTCGGAATATTTTCATCAAACCCGAAATTTGATGTTCAATCGTTTCAAGTTGTGGAGAGGCCAGCGGGAATCATTTGCAGCAGACCTCAATAACTTGTCAGTCGTCTTCTCGAGTGCCACGAGCACCATTTTGGAGAATCGAGGCATCTTTCGGTATAGCAGAGCGCGAAACCGTCACGTAGAGCTCCCAAAAACCCTTGGGTTTCTAAGCGATCTAGAGCTCATCATGAATTTTGAAATGATGCGTAGGTGGTATCCAACCGATCGGCATCTCACGAACTTTGTTGCTCAGCATGCACGATTGAGCCAGATGACTCCGGCTGAGAAAGAAGCGGCGATAGAAGTGGCGAATCGTGCTTTTCCAGCGACCCAGTGTCCATTCACCAAAGATTTTGGAACTTTAGCAACCGATCAGGATGGGCTATTCATGATGTGCGAAAAAATGCAAGAATTCGAACGTGAAAGGTGGGTATTGGAGGCTGATTCGTGATTCATCGGCCTGAGCGCGTCAGACTCGTCTTCACGAGGAGAATCGAATGACCTATTCCGAGAACGTATGTTTTTCAGGCCCATCTTTACCCTAGCGTACGGCTACCTTTCGGGGCAATGTTTCGGAGGATATACCAAGACAGTGACGCCATGCATAGAGTCCTGGTCTCAATTGAACAAAACGTATCGTATCATTGGGCGTGAACCATTTTCAACGATAACAGTTGGAAAGGACCTATAAGACCGAATCTGAACAAGCGGTATGTTTTCACAGGTGGCTAATACACGGATTATGGACCGAGAGTGGGGAATCCGACTATACGAAGGAACCATCTTCGGACGTGGCAAAGAATGAGTGGGATCTCACCTTAGAATGCAAGTTGCATCCGTGGTCGCAATGTTTCAATGTTTAAAATGAATAATCATTTCTAAGTAGATGGGCATGCGTCGCAAACGTGCGCCCGGTCCGATGGCGACTTTTTTCGTCCCGCAACGAAGGAGCTTTGTGATGAGTGCCGCTGCAAGAGAATGATAGAAGAGCGAATAGAATTCCCCGCGCGGGTCGCAAGGGATCGCAGCGGCTCCGGATGTGGCGTTTCAGGACCGCAAGAGTCGCGGTTTCCAGCGATTCTCAATCGCGGCTGCAGGGCCTCCAAACTCTACGATAGAACTTGAATATTTCTTCTCCGAGTTGTGCTCCATAATCCGGGACGTCGCATTGTAGGAAAACCAACGCCACATCGATTCAAATTCCTCGTTGACTGGCCCAGGGCATTAGAAAAAAACACCACGAAGGCATCAAGATGGCCACTGTTTCATCCACACCTGACCCGCAAGTTACAGCGGTACCCGTTGTAGGAATAACCGGAAGGATCAGTGGCGACTAACTCGGAATCATTTCTGTTGTGCGGAACTCCATAATATCACTATCAGCGATCAACAACAACCAGAAATCAACCGGAGGAGTGGTCGGCACGAAGCTTGACTCAATTCCGAAGCATGGAACTTTCATCGACCCTTGCTGGCGGTAGCACGTAACACGCAATCTTTAGTTCAGGGAGAAAGCGAAAAGGTCAATCGAGTTGGTCGGGCAAAAGAAAATACGAGAAGCCCTCATTTTCCCACTTTGGCGGATTGCAGGAGCCGATAAGCAATGTTCTTAGTTTCTCGAAATCGATTTTCTAGGAAAACAGCGTCCACAACTGTATCTCCTCAAGCTCTGACTCTTGTTTCCCATAGGCCCCCTGTCCAGGAGAATGTTTATGCACCAGAGTTTTCGGTGCATTCCTTTTGGAAATGGAAACTTGAAATTTCGTATTTCAAGCCTATCCTTAATGATATGCGATAAATCCGAACAGAGCTGACAAGAGTATTCCCATTTTCAGTCCAACATAACGAGGAGTTCGATCAAATCAGGGACATATTGGATACCCACATGGTAGCGATAGTTGGAACAGGAGTCCACTTGCCCGCCCACCAGTATTTCAGACACAGACCTTCATTCCAGATGTTGTGAGCAACGAGCGTCTTGGTCGACATGTTCATCAAACGAAGGGCGGCCACATTCACTCCGCCCGAAAATTCTATTTCATTTTTGGAGAATAACCAAAATTTCTGTATCAACTTCAGCGAGGAGTACAAGGGTTTCAAAGGCTACTTGTCTTTAGTTGTCAGACTCCATAACAAGGCTCAAGAAAGCGGTGGGTGTGGGCCCGGATGCGCTCAAACAGGACAACTTCATGAATCGCCCGTCTCCTACATACATTGGTCGCCCTCAGTTACTGTAGATAAGTCAGGAAGCTCATGACCGCCCTCCGAGTCGCAGTTTCCCCGCAGGAATTTTTCTCATATTCTCATCGCGACAGCCTTTCTCTGCAGGTTTGCTTCGAATCATAGAAAATCGAATCGGCGGAAAGATGTCATGGAGAGCTTCGATGGGACGAAGCCATAGGCTCACGTATAGTCTCCGGGAAGATCCTCATTGGCACAGGCCAGGCGATGATGTGGCTTATTATCTGACCGAGGTACGTTTCTGCTTTACGAGGGACGAGAGATTAGTGGACTGCAAAAGGCGCGACCAAAGATCAGATGAGTTCCTTGTTCCCATGAGAGATGAAGCCTCTCGACCACTACCATTTGGATAAAATTGATTCAAATCTCAAAACGCCGGTCGCGGGTGCGGTCAATGGTAACGGCAGGGGAAACAAGAGGTGAGGACTCAAAGTTGCGATCCCATGCGTAAACTAGGCTCAAAAGTAGATCATCAAAATCGTTGAAGAGAGAAGTAAAGAGTGTTTTTACAGAAAGTGATACGTTCTGAATAATAATGATAGGTTCTTATGGTTCACTAGTGATGGGGAAAACCTTCTGATCTCGTGTCTCGTTTGGATTCGTCGGATTAATAAGAGTCATCACAACTACACGTAACTTAAGGAACGAAATATCGTTCTAGCTGATACTTTAGAGAGCCTCGGTCAAGCTTTCCCTCTTTCTAGGAGCCAGATTTTCGAGGTACAGTGGACCCCCGATAATATGGAATCCCATAAATCGGAAAGTCCCTTATTCAGAAAGGTTCTGGGTCGAGGGCATCTGACTTCGGCAACGCAGTTCAAATTCGTGAGGGAGCACTTCGCGTGGAGTGAAACTACTCATGCGATAACTCCAGGACTCCGAGTGGTGAAAGCTTCGGGGAGCAATGAGGACGGGAAGGCTGGAAACGGGAAAAGAGGACGTGGGAAACAGGGGGGGGGGGGATTACCGTCGTGGAGCGCGAGGCGTTGTCTCGTCAGAAGAGACTTGTGAACTCGTGCATCGAAAAGAAACAACGGCAGAAACTAGGAAAGTGAAAGCAAACATGATTTGAAGTTGTGTGGATATCGTTCACGGCGGCTCGTTCTTCCCCGAATGGTCGTTGAAGCTTTTCTTGGAGAACCGACCAATTGAGATTGGGCTGCCTCAGCTTGTGTTCCCGATTTGTGCCCCAGATTGTGTTTCCGAGAGCTTGCTTTCTTTCAAAGCATCGATGCATCTGGATGCTTCCTTTTCAGATGGGTCATAGAGTTGGAAGTGGCCCCAACGAAGCCCTTGATTGTTTTTCGAGCACATACACGGCATTTCGCAACGAGCACCGTTCTTGAGATGGCACATCATTGTTCGCTTCCTCGACGATCGAAAGTAGGTACGTCGAAAAGCTAAACATCGCGGGAAGATTGATTGGTAGACAACGCTGCCGATTTCAGATTGCGCGTTTCATCAGGCTTCGTTACGGTCCTGGAGTGCTCGAAGAGAGGCATGAGTGTTCTGCTCGTGCATTGACTCCAAAAACTGATCGACAATGAGCCCCTTCATCAGCGCTACATTAGATGGTGAACGAATCATCGATTTTGACTTTTCTCTTCGGATTAGGCTCTGGAAGACCTTCGCCTTGAAATGATTCGAGTCCTGGATGAAGGTTCTGCGCCTGTGAAGCAGTCTCAGTCCACCTGTACATATGTTCTCCGCAGCTTACTCTCGGTTACAGTTCCGGAGCTCACAATCAGAGGATGATGAAGGAATCGTTTTTCTACCGCCAACGCGGGGCGTCATCTATTTTTGAGCGAAACGACGCACAGTGGAAAGTATGGCAAAAAAAAACAGGATGACTTAAGTCAGGTCCGAGGTGAGCCTCCAAGGCTGCTGCATCGTGTTCCCAGATGATTAGAATTTCGAATACCATAGGTCTTCCCGACTCTGATACTTTTCTTCTGTTACGCTCTTAGCGAAGAAAACGGATTCTAAAACGGGCTTCGATGCTGAAAAGTAATTTTTTTCGCATGCTCGGACCACGGAGAACTCACTAGGCGTTTCACCTGATCAAAATTTCTGCTCACTTGATTTCCAGAGAGTCGTTAAAAAAAGAGAAATCTCCCCTAAACTATGAGAACTTCGCGGTCTTGAGAAAACACTGTCCACAAGTGTCCCCCCGGCCATTTTTGTTTTCAAATGATCGCCAGAAATCCTACTTTCCGACAGAAGAGAAAAACCTTGAGCGAACTTGCGCATTGGTGCGTACGGTCTGCTTTCGTGAGCAAGCCAAATCACGTTTCTCTGCATCCTCTGATTTTGTCATGATTCCACTTCGTCACATGGATCCGTCCAAGACTCTATCCGCGACCAATTTTTACTTCAAATGTCGCTCGGAATCTCAGCTTTTCGATGGAGGAAACAAATCTCGCCCAAATTCACAGGGAAGAGAATGCGAGCTGTATCTGCAAGAAATTAAATCCTCCTTCCTTCGGCTCCTTCAAAAATCGACGAACTTGACGGAAAGATTATGATGGAAGAAAAACCCCATCGAAATCACTTTTTCCCATCTCCTCTCGATCCGAGAGACCGGTGGGAGTTGATAGGAACGAAAAAATAATCAAGTCATCCTCTGTTGCCTAAATTTTCCACTGTGTGACGTAGGGAAATAAGTGATTGCTCAATTACCGATTGGTATTTGGGAAGTGATAAATGAATAATTCGTAATCAACCCTCATATTAGAGAAAAATTTCGGAGAGTTTGAGTGGAGAAAATTCTTCCGAAAATTCTTCCGACGTTGAGCACATGTACACCTCCTTCTGCATGCTCCTTCACAGCATGATTGATGCACAAATCCCGCTCCGCAAGATCCAAACTTCTCGACAATCTGACTTGGATAGCCACATCAAGTCATTGAGTGCGATAATCTCCGCCACTTCGGGTGAAGCCACTCTGGCAAATCCGCAGAAAAAGCTCTCCAAGGCAGTGGAAAGGAATCGCATCCTTGCCGAGTCGGAACTGTCCATAATAAACTCGGAGGACCTCTACCGCTACGTGAGCGAACGTCGAGCGAACTCCCCGACACGGCGAGGAGGTTGCGACTGATCAAGAGGAGCAGGCTCGAAACTTCAAAGATTTCTCCGCGGGAACGTTCATGCCTCGATGAATTTTACAAGGACGACGATTGCACACCCCTCGGGTTTCCGGCAGAGACGGTCGCTGAGGCACTGGCCTCTCTCAAACCGAAGAACTCAATAACACCTCACATGCTTCCCCCCATCTTCCTTAGGCAGCTTTCGGGCGTTCTGGCAAATCCGCTATCGATCCTATTCAATCGGGCGCTCGCAGACAGTGCCCTCTCCTTCCCGTCAGTCAATACTGAGTCCGATCTTCGGAAAGGAAAACCCCTTTGGAGTCGGCAATCACCGCCCGATGGCCCAAGAATCCGTCTGCTGCATTGTGATGGAAAACATCATCGCGAAGCATATTACAAACTACCTCACAATGGATGACAGACTGGATGTCTGCCAAAACGGCTTCTGCAAGGGAAAATCCACTGAAGACTCGGCTGATCGAAGTTGTTGAGGACTGGGGATCCGTGTTGTCATCAAATCGCAACATCTACTGCATTTATTTTGACCTCACCAAGGCATTCGACAATGTCCATCACGGACGGTTGATCTCCAAGACGGGAGAGCTTGGCATCCAGGACTCAGTAGTCCAGCTTGTAGCTGCATATCTAAGGGATCGACAATTTGCGGTCAAGGTTGGTTCCACCTCCTCTCACTCTGCGACAGGCCCAAATGGGGTGCCCCAAGGATCCGCCCTGGAACCCCTCTTATGGACGCTTCACATTCTGGACATCAATACAGTAGAATCCCGATAATTCGCACCTTTGATAATTCGCGATCTCGATAATTCGCACCCTCGATAATTCGAGTAATTCGCACCCCTCGATAATTCGCGCAATTCGCGATCCCGATAATTCGCGTAATTCGCGCCTTGCCCCTTCACACGGTATCACGCGGACAGAGTTCTCTAAATGTGATTTCAGAACTCCTCGGAACACCTCGAAACTCTCAGAGGTGGGGTATTCCGAGGTCTCTCTAAACATATGGTCCAGAAGGAATAAATGTGATCGCGAGCACTTCCTATGCATACGTTCCCAAGGATGGGACGAAGCAAGTTGTCAGCTTGCTGCAGCCAATGTTATCAGCTTATCAGCGTACGGGTGAGGATGAATGGACACAGTCATGCTGTAGTCTGGACAGCGCAATTGCAACAAGGCCTCTTCCATGTCAGGCTATTTTGAAGAGGACTGGAGTTCACACTCGCATGACGATTCCGAGTGGCTTCATTCCGGAAACAAGTCGAAAATCAATAACTCTCTATGGCGCCTCGGGTGAAATATCATCCGGACTCGAGCGAATTGAAACAACGAGCCTCAGTGGGCTCCAGAGTCAACCTGGGGCTCGACCACGCTCACAGATTACATGCGTGCGGACGACAACCTTCTGATCGGTCAGATGTCCTATGAAGAAGAAGATCACTACGATGGGGTGGCAGAGCTTTTCGCAACAGAAGGTGATATTTCCGCAACAGGAGACGAGAATATTTTAGCCACGGGAGAAGATGAGGATGAGGAACACGAACAAGTATCAAATTACTCAGTCAGAAATCAACAAGTCATCGAAGCTACAGAGCTTTTGCTAAGACACTGCAACCAAAAAAGGAGTTTCGGGACTCCGGAGGCGAACGCCTGCTTCGCTGGGTACCGCTCCGAAGCTTTTAAAGCCCTCGAAAAGGACTTGAAACAGAAAGATATTCGACACTATTTTGATCGGTTGGGCCATGATTCGAGCCATGAATGAAGTGAGCCAATTTTGATACATGAAATGAAGCGAAATTCTAATCCGCTCTAGACGATCAGTGTTTTCATATTTCAAATCTGAAGCTTTTTTAGAGGAAATCCCGTTAATTCGCGGAATGGGCCGTCGCGGGCGCGAATTAACGGGATTTTCATGGTGTCCATAGAAATCAAGCAAAATCCCGATAATTCGCAATTCGCGAGATTCCCGAGATCTGACTCCCAAATCCCGCGAATTATCGGGATTCTACTGTAAGTACATTCAATTGGGCGCCACCTACAAGATCTCTGCTGATGACCTAAAGATAGGGTAAATGTACCAGTTATGGACCCCCTGACCAGTTATGGACCCCCTACCAGTTATGGACCCGGTCCATAACTGGTCAGGTGGATTCGACCCCTTGACCAGTTATGGACCCCCCCCCCCAGTATTGGGCCCGGTCCATAACTGGTAGGGGGTCAAAAACCGAGGGGGGTCCATAACTGGTCAGGTGAATTTGACCCTTGACCAGTTATGGACCCGGTCCATAACTCGTAGGGGGTCCAAAACTGGTCAGGGGGTCCATAACTGGTACATTTACCCTATACACCGCTGTTGATGACTCAGAGGAGCTCCGCCTGCTTTTCCTCGCAGCTGCTGATGGCGTCCACCTCCGGCCCGTCTGGGACGCAATCGAAATCTCCACTCCAAAGTGTACACTCATCAAAACCAGAGCGAATGAAGTTGAATACTATCTTCGAGGAAATAGAATCCCCGAAGACCACACCATAAGAGATCTTGGCGTGATCTTCTCGGCGAATGTGAAATTCTGTGACCACGTAACTCAACTGGCTTCCTCAATCGCCACAGTCTGTAACCATGCCATGCGTTGCTTCACCATACGGAGACCAGAATACTATGTCAATTTGTACAAAACACTTGTAATCCCCAGACATATCTACCGTGCGCCTGTGTGGCGCCCATTCCTAAGTTGTGACATACAGCTCTTGGAATCGGTTAGGAAAAAGTTCATCAGACGAATCTCTATTCGATGTAATGTTTCAGCCGACTCAATCTCTTTGCCCGATCTGGGAGATCTCCATTCAGTCGCCGTGGACGACGACTGGAGCACTTGAGAAAATCTTATCATCACAAAGGCTCAATGACTTCTTTGATGTTACCGAGGCAAATCTACGCTCACATATACGCCGGTCTCCCAAAGCAATATCGTGCAACAATGCAGTAGGCAATCTTTTTGCATGGCACGTATCGCGTAACCCTGGACTGTGCCAAGGTTTTGCAATTCACAAACACTGAAAGGGGTAGTGACTGGAGGGATAATTGGGTGAAACACTGTGAAGTAGTGAGCGGAACGAAGTCTTATTCATCACAAACTTTGATGCCAAATGATCAATGGAGCGATATGAAATGAGATGATTATCCCCCTCCTCTGTATATTGCCCTGGGAACGGACGCGGAAGATTCTGAGCTCCACGTCAACGAGGCGCGTAGCCAGGGTTTTCCTCCAGGGAGGGGGGGAAGCAAATTTTTTTTTGGTTTCCTTTTGTGATGTTCCGAAATCAGAGCGTTAAACTTCGATTATCTCAAAACAGCCACGAGAGATGCTGCGAGCTTCCATGATGTGATTGAACAATCCTAGTGACCGTTCATATGAGCATGCAGTTCAATGAAAACAAGTTCCGAATTCATGCATATTATGATATTATGATCTCCATTACGATCTGTGTGTCTTTGGTACACACGGTGAGAAATCCGGAACAGCAATTCGAACACGACATGCTGAATGCACCCTGGACGACAGAAGAATTGGTGAGAGCGATCGGGAGGCTTCCTCGAAATAAGGCTCCAGGGCCAGACGGTCTGCTCAATGAACATCAACAACAATGTGGTGCACTCGTTCCTCATATTACCGCCCTGATGAACGCCTGCCTGAAGCATGGGGAAGTCCCAAGAGACTGGAGAAGCTGCCTCCTCACAGTGGTTCCCAATAGCAAGGGCGATCTCTCTCTTCCAACGTCCTGGAGAGGGATAGCCAAGAGAGATACAATGAGCAAACTGCTCTCAGCACTGATCGCAGACCGACTGGAATCATATCTGGAATACACGGGCACTATCCCTTCATAACAGCACGGGTTCGTCAGAGGGAGATCTACACTGTCGGCCTATCGAACCCTGATGGAAAAAGTCGACACCAGCACCAGCGGCTCCGAAAGACCCCTCAACGCGGTATTCGTCGACTACACCGCCGCGTTCGACATAGCCTCAAGAGCGAGAATCGTGGAGAAACTCGTGGCCGCAGGAGTTGCAGGAAGGATGCTCACACTGCTTACAGAGGTTCTACAACAGGGCGAGGTTGTGATAGAGGACGGGGTCGGACAGCTCCCACCCTTTGTTCAGAGGCCTGGTGTAGCACAGGCCTCCGCTTCTCTTTACAGTTCTCCTGAGCGACTTACCGCAAACCATAAGAGAAAAACGACATTGTTTACACTGTGCTCTATGCTGACGATGCCGTTCTTTACTCCAGGTCACGCTCCTATTTACAAAACACTCGACAAATTCTCGATCGACAATGGGATGCAGATCAATGTTCAAAAGACAAAAGCGCTGAAGTTTGGCTCGGGAAGGCGCAAAGGACGACAACTTCACTCTGTCCAATGAAAAGGTCGAAGTAGTGAATCACTTCTGTTACCTGGGATTCGAACTGTCCAGAAAAGGCCTCGCGGTCTCCAGTCAGGTGGCGGAGCGAATCACGAAAGCGAAATTAGCTTTCAGCGCGATTCCGAACTCGAGAGAACTGTCGGTGGAGACGGCCATGGCTCTGTTCAACATCGAGATTGTCCCGATAGCATCCTATAGCTTACAAATGATTTGGGAGCAACTGACTGTGGACCACCTTCACACGTTCGACAAGCTCAAGGCGGCCCACATGAAGCGAGTGCTAAGTGTTCACCGCAGTTCCCGAAACAGACTGGTGTACTGGTTAACAGGAGCATCGTTGATGACTGAAGATATGAGAAGCTCGCCGAGACCAAGACGAACAGCAGCTTTCGAACAGAACCGCGAGAATTGGCTCGACAAAATGTGTGACGTTGAGCCGGACTTTCTGTCCTCCCCAGCCATGGCTAGCAATCGATGGAGGAAGGCCAAACGCGCACAACAACGACAGCGAGTGACGAGAGGTTCGATCCATGGATACCATCATCTAGTCTGTTCATCCGTTGGTTTTCACGAAACCAAAAGCTCCTGTCGATGCAATCTTTGCGGAGAACCCTGTTCGCAATATCACCTTTTCCGATGTGTTCAGATTCATAAGTTCGATTGGTCCTTGACCGGGACAACTACCGAAAGGGGATGAAAGAGAAGGAAGCTTAATTTGTAAAAATAAGGTTCAAACATAGCCAATACACCATACCCTGGTTATAAAAGCATTTTTTGATTACGATCTGTGTGCCATACTATGCTCGAGACTTTATTTAAAGTACCAAGTTTAACCTTCTCGGATTCGCAACGAGGATATTGAGTAGGTATATCATATATCATCACCATCAATAATAAAAACCAACGCCGCTAAGATTCGAACCAGCGATGCTCGCGCGCAGCAGCGAGCCACCAACGAAGCTAGCGCGCTAACCACTGGCCCACGCCGCGCCGCCAACCGTTTCAGACACACGCTTATCGTAATGCCTGTGAATGACTGAAAGCTCGCTTCGTCACTCGCGGGAAAGTTGCCCAAGACCTCAAGTATTGAGTCTTTTAACCTCAGTGAGAGCTCAGTGCATAAACCTCGGTCAAAAGCTCAATCAGTGAAATGGAGGTCGAAATCGTAGCTTTAGACAAAGGGGAAGTGTGACCTCTTCCGTATCGGGGGGTACCTATACGAAGTGGAGAAGTAGAAAAACAAGGCGCTCTATTGTCGGTGCGTTCGTATGCGTAGAGAGGGTTACGGAGTTCGAGCCCTGCTGAAACCGAAGAATATACCCACGCTGCTCGCAGTCATGTTTGTCTACATATGAGGAGTCGATTTCCAAACGGAGTTAAGTCCAATTTTGACGATTCTCGTTTTTTGATCGATATCGACTCAGAAGCGTGTTCCGCATCGAATGCAAGCATCGGTTCGGGGCTATCTGCCCGTCTTCCATGCTCAAAAGACGACTCAAAATGAGGTTCATTTCCAAAAGGAGTTAAGTCCAACGGTAGTTCATTTCCAAAAGGAGTTAAGTCCATGGAATCTTCGGAAAACACTTTCGGCGATAAAAAGTCGTTCATTCACCCTCGTGCGATGGAGATTCTCATTGTTCCGTAGTTGCTCATAGTTTCACATTCAGATCATTGTTTGTTTGTGGATGTCGATTGAACTCCGCTTCGGAAAATGTGCAAAACGAGGAGATTTTATCACCTATCTCGAGGAGTCATACTCTGTGCATTCGATTTCGAATGTCGGATTCCTCATTGCTTTGCGAGTGCGCATCATTTCCGCACGGCATTCATCCTTCGTGCACGCAGTGAATCGTTCCAACATTATGAATCCAGATCAACCGAAGCAAGTTGTTCCTAATGCATCGAACAGCCGAAAACGGAAGCAGAATCCAGATTCCTGGGCAAAAAATCAGAGAAAGCAGGTATTGCACAGCGGAGAGGAAAAATTACCGACCATCCACTGCAATCATACTGAGGACTCGAACATCTGCAAGGCCCGTCAACTCAGTGATGCTCACCTTCAATTCGTGCACTCATTGATGTTTCAAGACAGTGACAAAGCCCGACAAGATGCCTTCATAACGTCGCTAGTGAGTATCGAAGCTGTTCAAAGGCGGAGACCTCGAGCCGATTCTCCGAAAGAAAGAAATTTCACAGTGAAATACGCTATCCCATTGCCAGGAACACCCGACAGAGTGAAAGTCTGCGCCGCAGCCTTCCGAAGCATCCTTTGCGTGGGAGCTAAGCGGGTCAACAATGTCGTCCAGTACGCAAATAAGGAGAAAGAGCCACGTCCAGAGAGAAGAGGAGGCCTTCGGTACAACAGCGAACACGAAGGAAAGAAACAGCTCATACGAAGTCACATTGAAAGCTTCAGGTGTAAAGACTCTCACTACGCCCGTGCCAAGGCGCCACATCGGCAATACTTGTCAAGTTTGTTGAATGTCGCAAAAATGCACTCCTTGTTTCTCGAGGCTAATCCGAACTCAGAAGTCTCTTACAAAACGTACTACAATATCTTGGTTTCCGAATACAATGTGGCGTTCGGGGAGCCCCGTTGTGATGTATGCTCTACCTGTACAAATTTCGCGCAGAAGCTTCGTCTCGAGCAAAATGAAGACTTGAAAAAAGCTCTGGTGATCGAACAAGCGCTCCATAGGTTTCGAGCGAGGAAATTTTACGCATTGCTAAGAGAAGAGCAGGATGAACATACGGTGACTCTGTGTTTTGATCTGATGCAGAACCAGGAACTGCCACGCACACCGGTCGGCGAGGCATACTACTCGCGACAGCAATGGCAATATTTTCTCGGGATCGTGAATTGCAAACGCGCGGGAGGCAGTCAGTCTGAAACAGTGACTTTCTACACCTGGGGAGAGCACCAAGCGGGTAGAGGATCCAACGAAATCGGAAGTGCACTCTATGACTACCTCTCCAAGAAGCTGCCAGCAGGAACAACTAGAGTCAGGCTTTTCAGCGACAACTGTCCAGGTCAGAACAAGAACTTCCCTATGATTGCCATGCTGACAGCTTTCGCAGCGCACGCGAAGATAGCTGTGGAATTCTTCTTCCCAGTCCGGGGCCATTCCTATCTTCCCGCAGACCGTGCATTCGGTAGAGTTGAAAAAAAAATCCGGCGCCATGAGACCATCCTTCTTCCGAACGAATATTTCGAAGAGTTCCGCAGAGAAGGAGAAGTCCTCGAGTATCCCGCGAACTGGACCGTGTACGACTTGAAAAGCTTCGCCAAAGACGTTCTCAAGGCCAAACAAGGTTTTAAGATTTCAGAGCAGCGACGCCTCCGGATCGTAGGCAACATGCTGTACGTTTCGACCGATTTCAGTGCGCCGTTGAAAGAGTTCTCAATACTCAAGAGGGGAAAAAGAGCGTCGGACTTCAAACCGGCTGACTTAGAAGTTGCACCTCATAATCGAATGAAAGGAGTCAAAAAACGAGATGTGATGCGGCTGTTGAGCATTATAGGCGTCGACGATAGGCACCCCGCCTACCCCTTCTACAGGGCGTCCTGCGACACTATGTCCGATGAGGAGCACTCAGCTTCGGAAGGACCCCTCTCGGATGACTCGCTGCAGTCTGAATAAAGCAGTTTTGTTCGACTTGTAGTCAATATTTTCAATAATTTTCGAACGATGGATCATTCTTCTGAGCTTTGAAAGCGGATCGATATAGAGAGTATTATATTTCTTTGAAATAACGATTTTTTCAGCATACTGCGTCCCGAAACGCCCGCTCTGACGTTTTCCGAAGCACCAAAGCGGGCGATCCAGAAAGTACACCAGAAAACGTCGGTTTCGACTGTTTTTCCAATGTTCATTTCCAAAAAGCGTTAAGTCCAAAGGACCTCATTGCCCTAGTCGCTTACACAGGACTCATTGATTTGAAAGTTCGGTTTCATTATGATCACAATTCCGTCACCCATCGCATGCCGGAGTTTCATCGTGATCCTGTGCAATTAGAGCATCCCAGTAGAAAAAGTCGATTATCTCGAAATCGGAAAAATGGACTTAACTCCGTTTGGAAATCAACTCCTCATATATTGCCTCGCTGAATGGAGTCATGTTTGTCGATATGTCTTCGGTTCTATACGCTATGGTAGGCCACAGTATAGGCGGTCTGTTACCTAGCTGATCGCCACCGTAGTGAGTTCCCGTTTTCCATCGATCTTTAGCAAAAATAGTATATGTACAGTACAACCTCGATTATATCAACTAATTCGAGCAAAAAACGGT
Source organism: Neoseiulus cucumeris (assembly GCA_021527715.1). Taxonomy (NCBI): domain Eukaryota; kingdom Metazoa; phylum Arthropoda; class Arachnida; order Mesostigmata; family Phytoseiidae; genus Neoseiulus; species Neoseiulus cucumeris. The sequence goes on from JAJSRV010000114.1 coordinate 70,999, forward strand.
TGATATAATCGAGAGTTGATATAATCGAGAGTTGATATAATCGAGAGTTGGTAGAATCAAGAGTTGATATATTCGAGAGTCAAATTGACAAGTTGATATATTTGGGAGTCGATATAATCGAGAGTTAGAGTGGTCAAGTTGATATAGTCGAGGTTGATATAATCGAGGTTCTACTGTACATTGATTTGCAAGGTTACCGGAACAGCTGCTATCCGCCTCGATAGGATCAACGGGGAGCACGACCACGATACGGAGGACCAGATTTATCCATCAAGCTCTCCGCAGCAGCCGATTTGAAGCACGCGGTATTTTCGCAGTCTTACCGCCGTGTTAAAGAAGTGTACAACGAGCAGGCCATTTCCACAGTGGCAAGCTTGAGAGGAAAGTTCGAGGATGCAGCCTTGGGGGTGGCGCTCCAAACCTTTGAGAGCATACGACTAACTTTGCACCGGGTACGAGCTCGGCTCCGACCAGGCCTCCCCAACTTAAGACCGGATATCAAACTCGGAAATGAATGGAAGACAACATTAAACGGAGACGAATTCCTAGTCATCGATGACGGAGTCGAAGACAGAATCCTAGGGTTCACCACACCAGAGCTGATCACGGCTCTCACAAGGAGAGGTCGTTGATATGAACACTCGGATTTCGCTGGAACTTGGTCAGTATGGAGTTTATGATTGGTAGAGTAAAACCCTATCGGGATCTTTGCGGAAATGCGCGGATCAGGAGATATGACCATTTGAAAATGGCGTGCTCCGTAGAGGGTGGCGCGGGTTTCATTCCGCGCTGCGCTGCCGCAGCAAGGCGCCAATTTGAAATGCAACGGTCAAATCGAGCTCTGTCGGCCATAGTACTCGCGAGGAAGGATACAAAGACGTGTCAGGAAATTCGGATAATTTCCCGTGTGGCCCAGACGTAGAGAGACCCGCGAACCTTTCTCTCTGCCATGTTTTTCAACGACTGAACCACCTCAGACATATATACCGTATCTTAGAAGGAAGTAGCTGCTACCATGTTCTGTTTCAATAAGCGAAGACTTTCACCTGATATTTCTCTAGATTCTAGCTTCGAGTCCCATCCCGCATATTTCATACTAGCTGTCCCGGCCGAGCTTCGCTTCGGCTGGGCGATCGGAATTGGGAAGAAAACCCAATTCCGATTTGGGTTTTCTCTAGAAACCCGAGAAAGCCGAGAGCATTTTCTCTAGAGCTGTCTTGAAGAGATTAACCAGATCGTTGTGTTCATGCAAAAATGCTTGCAACTTTACGACAATTTCTCTTCTTGTGTTCGGATTGAATCGAATGCGCTGGCTGACCTCTTCGTCACTGGAGCCCATAAAGTAAATCTGTAGAAATTTATGTTCTTCCTCTGGTAGAGGCAGCAAAGACCCAGCTCGATGATAAACTTGCCCTTGAACTTTGAAACATCGCGTATAACCGTCCCTAACAATTTTACCTGCTCCAAAAGAAGTCATCTGAAAACATGAGTTATATTTACGGATGTTAGACAGAAAATGTTTTGACTCGCCCGACTCCCCTGCAAGTAGAGATGCCAACGGCTCGGGCGGTGTATTCAATTCCGGTAGCCTCACTTGTCCTTTCACACAACACATCTGGTCAGTCTCGTTCTTGAATCTCATCGCAAAACAGAATCTACACTGAGTATCCATCTTCCCGATCTGAACACTTGAATATGCGCCGTAATCAAACTCGGGATCGTAATCTAACGCAGCGCATTTCAACCCCGTATACGATAGTCGTCTTCGCTTCTCTGTCCGAACTCTGTCGACCATGAGTCGTGTCCTTCTCTGCTCCTCAGTTTCATTCGCCGGAACCCTTCGACGGCGGGCTCGCTCAGCTTCCAGACGATGCTGCCGTTGCTCTTCCGTTTCTTCCTGCCGGACTCGAGCATGCTTCGATCATAGTCCGCTCTTGCTGCTCGTCTTTTCCGCGCCTCATGTTGCACCCCCTCGGACTCTCGCGAACTTTGCTGCTCCACGCTCTGAGGCTCCGAAGTGATCACCTCAGATCGCGGATTAACAGCGCCTTCTTCCCGCTCCTCGAACCGTCTCTCTAGAATATCTACGAACGTCAGTCCGCGACGGTTTCCCTGCTGCGCCGGCGTGCGCTGTTCCGTAGACCCTCCATTGTTTCCTGACCTTTGGTTCCTCTCCCCCTCCGTTCGTGTGGTCCTTCTCCTCTTTGCGGGGGGCGTCCACCTGCCTATCGCTGATCGTTTCCGAACCGTTCTAGACTCAATAAAACGCCAGAACGAAATGGCTTCTTATCGATCTCACAGAGTCCTCCCGTCAGTTTTGGACTTCGTTTCCAAAGTCAATTGGTTTCCCACTCACAGATCAGGGTGACAGCTTCTCAGCTACACCATAACGATAACGAAGTGCCACAAAACTGGACGATTTTCGGTGTAAAATCTTCAAAAACGCGTCCATTAAGTGCATTTGGTATACAATACCCTTCCTCGCAACCATATCCACCCCTCCCACAACTTTCACATTCAACGGATCCCTGGTTTTCAAGATCATCGAGTCGGAAACGCCGGTGTCGACAAACGGACATTCGTTTTTATAGGTGTATATAGAATAGATATATAGAAGAAGTGCCTGGGGAATGAGACCGGGGCCTCACTCACCCACAATGACACCGTATCCGAAGATTTTACAGTAGTTCCCACTTCATGTTCTATCCCGTAGTTGAATCGGAGAGGAACGGTAGTCGATTGATTCGGGTTGAAGAGTAAGAGAGCTCCATGGCACCTCGCACACTTGATGAGAAAACCTGCCAAGCACGAGACGTTTTCACGGGAACGAAGAACATGCACTTCGAATCCCAAACCGATGAAGAGCTACGATTGAGACAACAGTTCCGCTCGACCGTTCGAATTCAGTGTCTACTTCCCGTACGTCCACAACTCCCTGCGACTCGCAAAGTAGAAACCATAAATCGAATGAATTCCTTGCAAAAGTTTAGTTTCGCTGTGGTCAGCGATTTCCAGCATGGAGAGTTCAATTTGTGCGATATTAGGTTTCTTGGTTCAGCGTTTTGGAAGTTCGGTGAGACAACTCGATCCAGACGAAGTCCATTCTTGTGAAGAAATCGAGAAAATCCTGGTTGCTTGTTCGGCGGGACGGTTCTGGGTCGAGGAAGTGGAGGAATTGTTCTACGATTCGGATGAAATCATTGTCAGCGCAGCTCCCGTCGTTTTCATGGAGGGTACCTTCCGGATCGTGCCTGAAATTTTTGAGCAACTATATATTTACACTTAACGGAATGTTTCGGGGTCAAATAATTTCCTGTGCCCTCTCCCATCTGCCAAAGAAGACGGTTGAGACAAACACACGGATGCTGACTCTCCTGAGAAATTACGCTGCATCGAAGAAAGCTCTGTTCAACCCACCAGCATTCCAAACCGACTTCGAGGTTTCGGTCTTACGCGCTACCCGAAACTGTTTTCCGGCCGCACACATGAAAGAATGTTTTTCCATTTCGGACAGTGTTCGTGGCGACGATGGCAGAAACTAGGACTCACGCAAGAGGATTTCGCCGCGGATGAGGAAGTCCGGAGCGTTTTCCGGTCGATCAAGAGCCTGGCGCTCACTCCTCTCAACTTGATCGATGAAGCGTGGCTGGACATAAACGCCGACAACCCGGGGCAGAATCGCTCTCCTCGAGCAGTTCAAGGAGGACGTGATAAGCACGTGGCTCGGGAACGATGAGGTGTTCCCTAGAAAACTTTGGAACCACTTCCACAATTTTTCAGTCCGCACAACGAACCACCTTGAGGGGTGGCATCATGCGATAAACTCCCAGGCTCGAAAGAAGCACGTGAACATTTATGAAATGATCAACATCCTTCAACGAGAGGAGGCTCGATATTCGATCGCGATGCTCCAACTGCGAATGGAACAATCTGCACCTCGCAGATGTCCAAAAGACGAGAAAATCGACGATAATATAATCAGGCTTGTCATCGACTTTGAAGCCGACGTTATCAATCTCCATCAATGTGTCCAGGCAGTGGGTCATAACCTGTAGCGATTCCAGGTCAGATAAACTAGCATGTATCTTTGGAGGTACCGGGTGATTTGAGCGGTCCGTGAGTTTGAGCGCAGCGTATATTGGAGCGGAAACTGAATTTGAGCGGACCGTAAATTTGAGCAGAAACGTAGAATTGAGCCGAGCGGACATCAGAGCTGAAAACACTTCCCTCAAAGAAGCGCGCGATTCCTAAGCGGGGCTACTACGGCTATTCACCCAATTATTGGGCTTCTTGCTTCCAGGCACTGGCTTTCCGGGCTGCTCAAGGCGAATTCACACTGTTTCACTTTGGAGGCGCCTCCAGAGTGAAAGCTCCCGTTCACTGCGGATGAAAGTACGGAATCACTTTCATCGCCGATGAACGAGGTGGTGGCTTCGTCGCATGTTTTTCGCATTCAAGTTTTTTCCAAGCGTTCTCTTCGTTCCTTTATGATCAGATTCCAAGAAGATCTAGCCGACAACGAGAGAAACGAGTCGGACGGCCGTATATATGTATATATCTATCGATTTTATCATCTTCGACTAGATGGACTCTCAGTGGACTATTAGACGGCCGTCTGCCGTCCACTAATATATATTTCTATCGATTTCATCATTTTCGATTAGGTGGACTGCGACGAGAGCGACAAACACAGAATCTGCTGCGAGACAGATATCGCTGAACATCAGAAGAAATATTTCGTCCCCTTTGAGGGAGATCTACCTGTCCCATCATGGAAATTACCGTTTACCATCTGGGAGAGTGCTATGAGTTTTGCATTGTCGTGTCAACCTCGGAACGAGGCCATCGATTCGATCGCAACCTGAATATGTAAGAAGACCTTTTTCTAGTAATTTGAGTTGAGTGCTCGAAAGGCATCCGTGTACGGCAGCACCGAGCCTCCGCCTGGAATAATATTAATTGACATTCCCCAGGCGGTGCTCTCTGCTGGATTGGTGTTAGTCTCCGAGAATCAAGACCTCCCTCGGGCCGCTTTAGCGAGAGAAGTCAACATCGAGCGAGTCGGAGCACGTCTGAAAATACTTTTTCCTGGCGTCTCATTTTTCTGAGACAATATTATTGACGAATTCCCTCTCCGTCACGACGGAAGTTCGGAATCGGATTTGAGGCGACCCAAGATGCACCGGGATCGCTCGTTTCCCAAAATCTTGCGCTGGCAGTCAACATTTTTGGTGTCTCTTCTCATTTCTTCACAAACATCTTTTTGTGATCCCGCTCCCTACGGGGTCGCATATGTTGCTCGACGATATGTTCTTCAACGTGGGATCCCTCTCACGAGTGTTGTGCTCGTGGATGTGAGTGGTGTTCTGAGCAACGGGTCTCTTAGACTCGAATCAAGTCTCCTCTCATTATTCACACCACTTCGCACTCCCAGAGAGTATGATTATCAGACTTCTCCGCTGCTCCTGGACGTTTTATCGATTCCCTTATCGATTGTCCTCATCTTCAAGGCCTCATTCGGACATGCTGTTCAAGACTTCACCCAAAATATACATCACAAGTGTTTGCTGCAAATCGTCCTGACGGGATAGCACGATATTCAACATGGATTGGTCACGAGCGGGGTCTCCATATTGTGGGCAGACGGACAACGCCCGGCGCTCTATTGCGCGAAAACGTACGACAACTTGTTGAGAGAATGGCCGAGATCGAACGAGAGAAGCTGCTCGGAGTCGACACTCGCCTGCAGAGCGAATCGTGTTCTGACGGAGATGTTCGACATCCATATCTGGTCTGTGTACGTTTTGTCATTGAGTCTCAAATGCAACGCCTCACATTTCACGATCTGGTTCGAGGGAGATCCTTTTTCCGCGCTTCGAGGTTCTTCCATTCATGAAGAACACCTGAGGTCGAGGTACTCCTCGTGTGCTGTTGGCAGTGAATGTCATTCCTTGATTCTGTATTCTCCTCCGGGCCTCGGTGCGCTTCTGAAGCCATTCAATATGGACGTATGGATCTTAATTTTCTTGAGTGTACTTCAAATGTCCATAGTTTTTGCGTGGATCCAGTCGGGGCGAATTCTTCCGGAAGTCTGTCACATCGTTTTGAATTTCATCGCCGCCGTTCCCATCGAAGCGAAGTGCAAAACTTACTCCGTGTTGATCATTGCTTGCACCATCACGTCAATGACTTTCATCATCTCTACTCTAATCTGAAGACGCCGAGGACAGGGACAGGCGATCGACTCGCATCCATGGTGACAGATGAGAGCATGCGCCAACTGTGTAAGTGATTCAATAGAAGATATCAGGCTTTAGACGGATCGTGAAATTACACGTGAAGAGCAGTTTCTCGACGCGTGCTCCACCATGAATCATCCACATCCGCTATCTAGGAGGACATCCCGTTCCGAAAATCCGGAAGAAACCATGAAGTGCAAAATTGGCGGACCTTGAGTTCTCATCTTGATTTGCGTGATGATGGCACAAATAAAAGAACTGACAGACAAACATGTTCGCTCTTGCCGAAATGTTTCGAATCTGAAAAATACACTAAATGAAACTCAACTCAGACTGCCAATACAGAGGCTGCCTTCCCCTCTCAATACGCAACATTTTAGCTTGAGACACCTCAAATCAAAAACATTTTTCCGCTGCAGGCACCATGGATTCATATGTACTAGTGAGGGGTAAATTGAGCGCGGCAGTATCTTGAGCGCAGCACTTCTTGGAGCATTTCGGTACGGTACGCCACTGCTTTCAACTGATTACGTAAAGAAAAAACAGGCAACTGGCACCGTTTCATTTTGGGAATGGTGCCCAGAATCAGGGCTTCAAGGACCAGTTCACAAGAACTCCTGAGAAATCCTTCGTCATCGGATTTTAACGCAGACTTTCTCAAAAATCACACTGACCAGTTATGGACCACCTTTTGACCAGTTATGGCCCACCTCGATTGCTCCGCTAAACATCCAGATCGAGTTGGAAATCAGGCCCGATGACAAAATATGATCCATTCTCAAATCTCAAAGTCGACGGTGACCGTAAACCTTCGGTTCCTGACAAGCCGCCCTAGCGATAAATTCAAAAAAATTGGCGATAGACACCAACTCTTATCGTGTGCATCAGAAGCTTTGTAAAGAAAGATGTCGATTCGAAAACAAATCCGGAACTCGATAGCTATATCAGGAGGATATCGCCGTATGGAATTCAGCTGGAAATTCAAACGTCGATCTCACTCCGGGCCGCCGATTTCCGAATTAAGATATTATCGGATGGAGTTTCCCACCCCGTTGAGAACACGAGAATTTCTCGCACGTTTCTCAAGTTTCCGTGGACGGGAAGGGTCCCCGCACGAGTCAGTATAAGCAGAGCTCTCAGCGAAGATGAATGACTGCTATTGGGCAACTCGCCTTTCGGGGTTCGCTGAAACGAGCTTTCACTGTAGTTGGACTGAAATGATGGGAAAATATGAAGCGCAGAAAAGGTCAAACCGTACCGTACGAGTTTCGGTCCACCCAGTAAATCCCCTCAGTAATGCGTACGCGTGGGCCGCGCTTACGGGAATGGAGAGCTGGATCTGGATCATCTCTAGATTCGTCAACGCACAGTTCGAGAAGGGCCTTGGATATTATGAATGTCTCTCCCAAGGACTTCTACCCTCTAGCCCATTAGCGGATGACACAAAAGAGATTGATGTTTTCCACTGAGTGCCCGACGCCAGAGTGTCAGCACATTTGATGGAATCACAATTTGTACTCAGCCCGGGAAACTCGAGTTCGCGAATAGAATTTCTGCGATCCCCGTAGCACTTGAGTGATGGATGACAGAGGTTCCGGACGAGAGTTTCCAAAATGAGAGCTTCCGCTGCGCATGGCGTCCGGGACCGATTGGCGTACGTGGCCTAGAATCTAGATGACGGACTGCAGCCAACTCTGACGTGACGGACCAAACACCAACGGATCTCGCGCCGCTAGATTCGGAAGAGTATGTTACGATTAGCTCAGGGTCGGGGTATTGTCCCGGATTCCTCATCGAATGACCGGACCATTCGGAATACTTGAAACAAGCCACAATTTTCAAACATGGATTGAAAAAGAGACATCAGAGGTAGTGTGGTCACCAATACCGTCATGGGTTGCGCCAAAGCGCGGGGACAGGCATCATTCGTCCAACGAGTCATGGTGTAAACTATCTTCACAAACATTTTCTGACTTCGGACGCACTATTTTCAGCGACCCTGTCAGCCTGATTCGAATCGAGTGAAACCAAGCAATTTGAATTCCGTTGTTCTTGCAATGAGTCCTCAAGACTTCCTCTCGATTTCGGTCCTCGATTTGAAATACGCTCATTCCACCAAGGTTTTGTAGTGAGTAAGTTGATGAGGGCCAACAATTTGGTAGGAATTGACAGCGTGGTGCTCGTTGTACCGTCGATATCCGAATATTCCATTTATGGGACTGGAACGCGGTGACTTTCCGATGATTTTTTCCAGAGATCGGACGACCAGTATACGAACTGTGAGATGGTGCAGTCAAAACCGGTTGCTCTGCGCTCCACCGTTACCGGATAAAACGGTTCTTCCCCCGGATTTCTCGAGCTTCACGCGGGGGGGGAGGGGGTCACAAATCTCGATCAGAGGCCCCCTCGTCGAGATCCGAGCGAATCGAAAGAGAAAATCTCCCGGAAATCCACTACCTTCCCGAGAAAACCGAAAAATTATCAGTTCTACCTGGACGCCGTTCGACGTTATCATTTTGTTACAATTGTTTTCAGCAAAGACAGCGCGGACTGTCCTTCTCTGATGGATCATCCGCCAGCTGGATACGAGTAGAGATATCGCTGTCAAATTGAGAATGTTCCAGGGCTTGTTGGAGTTGATTCAGAAAGTTTCTCACTTGTATACTCGGAGGAAGACCGATATCTTTGACGATAACTCGCCTTATCGATTCCCGCCGCTTCTCGATGCACATCTTTGTCGTGACGACACTCCTGATCACTTCGACTTCCGACGTACCACTCCGGGTTCGTGGATCCGTTTTTACGCTTCATAATATCTCTCCAGCATTGCACCTATCAACCATTTGAAAGAAATTACGGATTTACGTTGCACAAACTGAGAATGAACGACTTGACCGATGTATGACGCTGCCAGGCGTTCGTCCTTCAAAACTCGAGAGTTGTTTCAACCTGAAAAGAAGAGCATTTCCCTCGACGAATAAGAAACGAAGGGGTGAGAGGCGCTCCAGAAGTTTCACCGAGCACTTCTCAAATCGGTTTCGACTCATTCGAATGAAGGCTCATCGTCCCATTCTTTCAATAAGGTTGCCAAGGCTCCCATATGCGCTCGTTTCCCAACCCACGAGGTCACAGCTGCCGCATACGCTCGACAATAGCGGGCAGGCGAATGAAGGGAACGGAAAGTTTTTGGAGAGATCATTCATTTTCCGTCACTTCCGCTATCCGACGTATTTTTTAGCTGCTGGCAAGATCGGCTGACCACACAGAACTGCGAAGGGTATAAAATAACGTGCGGCGCAGCAAGAGACTATCACTTCGCAATTCAGCAGGAAAGCCATGAAGTTCTACTCCGTCGTTCTCTTGGTAACACTTCTGGTAGCGGCGAGTTTCTACGTCGGAGAAGGTGAATAAGTTCAGCCGAGAGTACGTGAGTCGAAATGAGCCAAAATAATTTCGAAATCGGGGATTCTGATGGAACAACATATTTCATACAGCAAAGGTGTCCAATAGAGCGAAAAAAGCCTATAATACCTACTGCTGCAACGACGAGCCACCGACGGAACCGGATGCAATAAAGCTTTGCAATGACTACAAAGGAAAGATCGAGTGCGGTAAGTGAGATCCAATGATCAATTTCCCTCTCCACGAACTTTTTGTGAATTCCTCACGAATACTCGAGCATGAGTGCAGTTCAAACAGAACTGTTTTATTAGGAAACGTTGTCCGTATTCTCTGAAGCGAGTTCACTTCGTGAAAAACCGCTTCCATCTCGTTTGCCGCGTTGAAGTTTCGCATTCGGAACATCGACGCTTTGAAGTGAAATGACCGCTCTGAAATCGAGGCTAGATTTGAGACCTGACCGCTAAACTTCAATCCTTTGTCACCAGCCGACGAAAAGCAGGCTTGAGGACGGTCGTCCCCTTGGGTGTCTTCTCGGATTCTTCGGATGACACTAACTGTCGGATCCCGCGGAATCGAACGAGTCCAAACGTCTCCCCGCACGATTCTTTTTAATTATGACAGAATAAAATCATGCATTGATCGTATTCTCTTCAATATTCTCGCTCTGATAGAAGTCGCCACCCGTAGTGATCTCCGAATTCCTAACTGAAAGTGAGGAGTCACTAGTTTGAGCCAGTGGAAATGAATTGGCTAGTCTCAGAGAGTCAGCGAATTCCTCGTTATGATCGGATTTACCTCCAGGCCAACCTCCGAGAATATCGCAGATCTGATGACGAAAATTTAACCAAAGTGTGAATTCCAACGTCTCAAGACCTTTTTTAACGCGAACGCGACGCCGCCGTTCAGGGGACAGAATTATTGTACTTCTTCATGTACCTATGTTGAAGATTTTTGTAACATAATAATAACGTCCCACGGCATCCAGGTTGAACGGATAATCTCCCGTTTTCTTAGGAAGATGGTAGATTTCCTCTTTGGATTGCCGTAACGCTCGGATCTCGACAAAGGGGCTCCCGATTAGGGGTCGCGACCGGTTTCGAACACCCCGATCCTGAGTTAATCGTAACATACTCTTCCGAATTCAGCGGGGCGAAATCCGTTGGTGGCCGGCTCGTCACGTCAGTGTTGGCTGCAGTCCGTCATCTAGAATCTAGACCACGTACGCCAATTGGTTCTGGACGGCATGCGCGGCGGAAGCTCTTATTTTGGAAGCTCTCGTCCGGAACTTCTGTCATCCATCACTCGAGTGCTACGGGAATCGCAGAAATTCTTTTTGCGAACTCGAGTTTCCCGGGCTGAGTACAAATTGTGATTCCATCAAATGTGCTGACGCTCAGGCGTCGGGCACTCAGTGGAAAACATCAATCTCTTTCGTATTATTCGCTAACAGGCTACAGGGTAGAAATACTTGGGAGAGACATTCATAATATCCAAGGCCCTTCTCGAACTCTGCGTGGACGAATCTAGATGCTCAAATTCTGTGACTTGTTCCAAAACAAAGTTGTATTTGTGGGCTCTTTCCACATAGAAAATCGTTTTCAGATGTTCGAGGACGCGCTATACCCATAGGTAGGGCTAAGCCACCGAAAACCGGGGGAGACAAAACGTGGACAGTACGAAGGCGACTGCGAGGTGGAAGAGCTACTGATTCCTCAAACAGAAATCGCTGATTTTACGGCTACCCTCTTCCTCGACGGCGACTCTGAATCCGCGCTGTCCGAAATCAGCCACTTCGCAGACGAAGACGCTGCGTTGAAGGAAACGAAGAAGATTCTGATTGATAGCAGCTGTATCCATTAATGGGCTCGAATAAATAGAGCATTTCATTCGGATATTTCTCGTTGTTTTTCGTCGACTGAGGGCCTTTGCGAAAGTTGATGAGATATGCGATTCTTTTTTTCGCCAGACACGGGGGTGTTGTGGGAACGACGAGAAAAACGGAAGGAATGGACCGTGTACGCGCAGGGTATGAGAGCCATTCGTGCAACTTTTCAAGCTCGAAAGATCTCGAGAATGCGGAGAAATTCTCCTCCTCCCCTTAATTCGGCTATTTTGTTCGCTTAGTACCCACAGAGCCAGCCAATCTCCGCCTCTTTCGAGAAGTAAGGGTCGAACACACTTGTTTGCGTACTCTCCGGAGCTCCGGGGACAGCATCACCTAAATCGCTTCAAAAAATCGATTTTCAGTTTGCTGTCGTATTCGATACAGGGTCCTTCCCCCTTCATCCTGTAACAAACAGATCCGCGATACCTTTCTCAGAATTTGGAATATACGCCGTGGGAGCAAGTTGGATTTTTGTCAACAACAAAACAACCTTGCACCCAGAAAACCGCACTAGAGCCTAACTACGGATCTTTGAAAGCATATTTTTGGGAGACTGCATCAGATATGCTCCGCAGGACAATGCAAGCCATTTTGAAACTGCCCGCGCGCCCCTGTAGGAATCCCTCCGCTTAGCGGCCGCCGATGTATCGGGAATACGTTCTCTCCATCCATCAACCAGTACGAGAAAACTGGATGCCAACACACGGAACTCGGAAAATGTCATTCCATGAAACGGCAACCGCATAGTCGACCTCGACCTCCTTGTTTAGGCGATCGAGAAATTCTGTCGACGGATCATGGCAGAAGAAAGGACACAGCTCACTTAATGGCATTTGCTCCGTTATTGGTGTATAATCGAGCCTCTCACGCCTGCATCCTCGTTTCAGTTCTGTTTGGGATGCTCTAGTTTCGATGGGGATCCGGACTCCGCTGAATACAAGGAATGGTGGGAGTCACATCAATCGTCTTGTCAGAAAAACTACACGGGATCGAGCGGTGGAATGGAGGCCGAGAGTATGGTCAGAATCTTCGAAAGGTCTAAAGAAGAAAGAGGACTGCGATACGTCACTTACTGCGGTGATCAAGATTCGAGTAGCATGACAAAAATATGGGAAAGAGATCCTTATGCCGTGAAGGTTTCGAAGAAAGAGTGCGTCTGTCACATTGAGAAGAAGATGGGCCGAAGTTTGCGAACCTTGAGGGAGAAGACGAAGAATCAGAAACTCGCGGATGGGAAAGCTCTCAGCGGCCGAGGCCGGTTGACGGATGCAACGATCCTGAATATTCAGCGCTTCTACGGCAAAGCTATAAAAGACAATCCAACATCAATCAAAAAAATGAGAGAGGCGATTTGGGCTGTCTTCTATCGTCTGCAGGCGCAGAGTGCCAAAGACCACAAGTTTTGTCCAAGAGGCTCTACCAGCTGGTGCAAGTACCAACGAGCGGTCGCTTCTCATGACGAAGAAAATTACAACCATCAAAAACCTCGAGTACCCCTCTTGTGCATGGAAGCTTGTAGGTCGGTTTCTGAGAACTTGAGTGGAGATGAACTTTCAACCAGATGCATCGGTGCGTTTACACAGAACAACAACGAAAGTTTCCATCAGCTCGTGTGGAAATATGCTCCCAAGGTCGGATACGTAGGCAAACGAGTAATAGCAATCGCAGCAGCGAACGCTACATTAGACTGCAATGAGGGACAAGGGGCGAAGAAGAAACTCTCTCTCTTTCTCTCTCTCTCCTCAGCGGACTCTAATCGGAGGCGATCATAAGGTAGAATTCAAAATGGCGGATCGCCGCCGAACGGCGCTGTTTTGGAGGGAGAGGGCTGAGCGGAGACGAGCGCGCGAAATGAGATCGTGAGGGTTCGTGAAAGGCGATGGTTGGGTTGGAAACTAAACAAAGAACACTTGTGAACTCATACAGTCACTTCACGAGTTAGGAAACAGGCGTCTGGCGGCAAAAAGCGTTTACCAATTCGAGCGGTTCACTGAATCGAGAGGTTTTAACATGGGTGTTTCTTAGGAAGAGACTCGGAGACGCTTTCACTAAATCGTGAAGTTTACTGAATTGTGTGTTCACTATGTAAGTCGAGAAGTAACTGTAGATTGAAATGGATCAATGATTGTATTCATAAACGCGATGCTTGATGATATATACCGATCACAAGATAATTGATTGCAATGTGACACGGGACTGTTGGACAGGATCACCGAGACATAGACTGAGAAAGCAGACCTCGGGTTGACATCTTGAGCACATCCCATGGGTGCGCTGGTAGCTTCTTTCACATGATCGGAATTCCTGGTTTATGATGGAAATCCCCAGAACATGGGTTGGACGAGATGGGTAGGACAAACGCATCAAACTAACAGAAGACGGAAAGGGCTTCGATCATCGCATTAGTATCGCTGGGTTTCTCGATAAAGGAACCAGATTGGTTAGAACCGTGTGCAAGAGAATGGAAGATCTCGGAATCTCAAGACAAGGGCTCTTCACGCCAGATCAAGTTCCTGATCCTTTGAAAACTGTATGCATCGATAGGTGATCCTCGGGGCTTGACACTATGCCCCTGGTGGTTTAAAGCCGGAAAGGGACCGCTGCTTTATGCGATTGGAAAGGAACGTAGAAGGGAGTTCAGAAAATTCGTCAGACTCTTACCTTGATAATGAACCGTGTGCCCTCAAACTTATGAAATAGCTCAACTGATTCCAATAAAAAAAATATTGGGATCCAAACAAGCGTATTTCCTGCTGATTCTTTATCTCATCATTGACTCGTGGATGCATATTCAGGTACGTTCCTCTCCTTAGAGTTAGAATTTCCTTAGAGTGGAAACCAGTATGGACATGACCAGCATCATGTGGTGCGGATCAGGCGAAGGCATGGGGGTAGATTTCCATACCTCTGTTCACGATCATCATCATCATCGGCGGAGCGAAACCGTTGCGCGGAGTACAGAAAAATTCAGGCAGAACTGTCAATCAATCGAAGAATAGTAGAAAATGGATCGACACGGCGATAGGCTATCCCTGTGCGATGGAGCTCGGTTCGGCAACATTCTGTGGTGTGATATCAAAGGAGCCTTCGAAGTGGATGGTGAAACTGGAACTTCACAATACTTTTTCCATCAAGAAAGTCAAGACATCGGGGCCGGCACTAGCAGGCTTCGGTGCAAAAAGTGGCGGCCGTGAGTTTTTTCACACCATATATATACAGATTGCCTGAGAGACATGGTCACAGCCTGAGATCGGAAATCATTTGGGAAATTCTTAGCTGACAAAATTTAGACTTTGAGGCTACGAGTTTTGAGTTGCCGAACCCTGTTTTGGAGACGTGATTTTGGCTCTGTCCGGAGACTTTTGGGAAGTATTGTCGATTTCTCCGAAAATATCCGGACGTCCTTCCCTATGTTAGATTCGTTCAGGTCATCGATACCTGTTCTCATACTTTCGAGAAATGCGATACATACTCTCAAATACATTTGTGCAGGCTCCTTGTGTTTCGCCTTACTGCACAATCCTGAACTTCAACCTCCTACTCAAAATAATATTCCATCACCCCTCCAGACCGGGGTTCGGCTTTGGAAGTTCTGTTTTCGTCAGGCAAAATTCTTATCTCCCGACTTTTGCTCGAGAACCGGGAGCAGATGTGCAAGGTTCTCTATCCAGATGCTTTTGCCTTTGTCCCAGATTCGATTGCGAAGGGCTCAGGCAGAGTCAACTCAGAGACCGCACCATTTTCTCCACTGCAGATTCCCGACTTTCGAAGGTCTGCTGAACAGACACATTTTTTCCAGGCCTACTCAATGCCATGTGAGGGCGAAAATCTTGGAGAATGGCGAAATCATCTGGTTGAAGGGCGTACACAATCATCACGCCGAGTTCGATGGTCACGGTGAATCAATCTACAACACCAGGGGCAAATGGATCAGAGAAATCCGCCAAAATCCACAAGCGCCTCCCGGGAAGTCGATTCTGAAGGAACGACGGCAGTAAGTTATTCTTCAACATAATCAGGGCCGGATGTCCAGTGGCGGATCCAGCATTGACGGCGTCCGGGGCAGACCGACTGAGATGCGCTCCCCCACTCCCTTCTTTTCATCAGGGGCTCTTCCCACCGATTTTGGAATCACACAGCATCCGAATTACTTTCTAAGTGTTTCTACATTTCTACCGCAATAAAATTTTCCATCGCGAGCTTGAAATCGGCCGATTCCATTTAGGTTCCGAGCTGGGTCTAGTCAACCATTCTTCACAAGGGCTCACAGATTCATTGAAGCTCACAGATAAGACAAAATGGGGTTCAGTTTACTGAATGTCCACATATGCATCAGAAAGCGTAGATTCGGTAACACACCCTCGTCGCCATACCAAATCGTGAGCTCCGGGAGCTTCGTTGATTCCACAGAGAGTAGACCCCCGATTCATATGGTTCAATTTATGCAAATTAGTTGAAGTCGGCTCGTTTTGGTGGAAACCCGAATGCATCTGCATGGCATCGCGGTTCACGTGACAAGAGAGTTCGACGAGCATTCAGGACTCTTATTGAATCCCCGAAATCTCAATGACGACGTCGAGTTAGCCTCGACGGATCATCATGTCCCGACCTTCAGACGGTCTAGGATTAAAGCTGCATTTACCCTCGCATGCGATCTAGCTCATTTACTTATACGAGATCTTGAGCCCAATCTGTTTTTCGCAAAGAAAACTCTTCGGGCTGTAAAGTGTAGAGGCTTACACTCTCTGGCAATTATCGAGAATTCGGACAAGGTAGAATCGCGATGTTTGGAACTGGGCTCTTCAGTCACACCTGTCATTGATTCACTCTCATCCTATACAGAGAACGTAAAGTCTTGGAAGTGCCACATTGGAACCCTCACAAATATACCTTATCGGCGAGTGAATTATGAGGAAGGAAAAGATATTGCAAGGCATACAGCAGGGGCGCAAATATTGTTCAGCCTACAAGCGGCATTTCTGTAAATCAGCCCCTGAACATAATAGAGCTCGGCTGATATGGATGGGTATGCTCCTTTATTCAGAACGACCACCAGACATCAGGAGAAATTATCAGAGCAAACTCTTATTTCAGGCTTCCATTGTCAGAAGCGAAGCTTATAGTTCCTGTTGAGCACATCATTACCGCGCGGCGGCAAGCTGCTAAGGCGAGGCCGGCCCGTGTTCGTAACCTCGAGGAACTTAATGATGCAATAAATGGCAATCCGTTGCCTGGCTTCACAATCTCAGAAGACGGCCACAGACTTCTGAGCTTTCTGCTCCCCTCGGGAACTTTGATCCTGACGACACGCCGCCAGCTGGACCTTGTATCCCACGCAGATATGATCCAAGCTGACGCAACCTACTCCGTGGTACCTCTGCGTCTCTGTAGACAACTCTTTACAATTCACGGACATTGGCGGGGCCAGGTAAGCGGAATTCTGCATCACAAACCAAATCAAGATCCGCCTTAATGACCCGATCGTTCGCCACAGTGTGAATATCGTGCAATCCATTCCAGGTCGGAATGGTTCTCTGTGCCTTCATGGACAGGAGCGATAGTGCAGCCTATGGAGAAGTTTTTCGATTTTTGAAGCAACAGACCAATGAAAATGTCGTCTCTGCATATATGGGAGATTTCGATGGTGCCATGAGGAAAGCAGTGCACTCTGAGTTTCCGAGGGCCCGTATATTCGGCTGCCTTTTTCATTACGCTCAGGCTCTGGTGAGGCGCGCGAGCGACGCAAGTGTCGGTCTCGCATGCGACATCAGAAAACCAGGTGAAATCCTTAAGAAATTCGTCGCCCTGACTGCACTTCCGTTACTTCCCCAAAGTGAAATCCCTTCGACGTTCACTCTTCTCGCCAAAGAAGCCTTACAGACCAGCTCGAAGGTTAGAAAAGTTTCTCCAGAACTGGTTTCCATATAACTGATAAGAGACCTCCATCGAATCAGACTCGGGCTGGTTACTATTGGAAGTTCACGAAATTATTCACACCGTTTGTAGTTCCAACCCCTCCTGGACTATATGGATCATCAATGGTTACGCCCAATCAATGGAGCCGAGCTTTCGGTTTATGATGCCCCATGTAGAACCAATAACGCGGTGGAGTCATCCAATGCCCATGATATTCTCCTTTTCCCGATACATTCAAACGACCACTGGTCGATGGCACTCGTGGATTTGCGATCTAGAGAAATCAACTATATGGACTCTCTGGGGCGTCGGAATGACAGATGCCTTCAAACACTGCTGAGCTACTTGGGCCAAGAGCTGGAAGAAAAGAAAAAGCTCCAACTTAATTTCTCCGAATGGAATTTGACAAACATGGTGAATCTACCGCAGCAGCAGAACGGATTCGATTGCGGAGTGTTCGCCCTCAAATACGCAGACTACGGGGCCCAGGACGCTCAAATCAACTTCAGGCAATGCGACATGCCATACTTCCGTCTCCGGATGATCTTCGAGATTCTCAAATCGACAATACTTCCGACGGGTTACGGTTAAAGGTGAGGAATTTCTTACGAGACACTGGGGTATATCGATTGCAAAACATCGCGCGGAGAGGGGGAACAAAAAGACACGAGCGATTTAACGCTAGCCACATGTTCGACTCAGATTTTCGCTTGAAAACGGCTCGATTCAGAGACCTCTCCCGGAATCAACCTCGCTGATATTCAATTCTCTTTTCAGGGGACAACTAACCGAAGTCCCGTGACGTAATAAAATTATATCTCATGTGATAGTCGTCTCCTCATTCGATCTGAGAGTTTTCTACTGGCACGGTGATTCAGCTGCTCAATGTCTCTCTTCGACCTCACAAGGCTTTCCATCGATATGGCTGCATGTTTTCTCGGTGCAAGAGGAGAATGAGGGTGACACAATGGCACAAAAGCGCAGAAAAACTGTATCACAATTGCTTACAACTCGGGGTGACGATGATCCCAGTTCGCGGCTCTATGACCTCAGGAGCAGAAGGATTTTTGTCGGGTTGAACGAGACGAAACGCGTCAGTTTTGCTTTTTTCAGCTTCTATTGCATTTTCCATTCACACGAGCTCGAAGCTTGCCTCGAGCGATTACGCAAATACAGAAATATAAAGAAAGGTACAATATTGAGGATACTGCTCAAACTCGGAGTGGTCCGCTCACCGACGCTGTCGTTCGAGCGCTCAAATGGGCAAATTCGCTCATATCCATTTCTTTTTGCGGAACCTTTCTCCCAGCTGCATCGTCAGCGTTCCGGAGCCGTCGACTCTCACGCACCCTAGCAATTTCAAATCACGCGCTCGTGATCGCGCTGCCCACTCTCTCCCCATCCGTCAAGCCGGCGGCGATCCGCCATCTTGAATTCTACCTTATGATCTAGACCCACTCTAATGCTCTTGAACTGTCTGCTCCGAGCGGTCAACCGCCTTCACATTTAGGAACGTTTCTAGGCATTTCCAGCTTTCCGTACCTGCCGTACCTCTGGTACGTATAGTTAAGAATACCGTTCCTTTCGTACCAGGTACGGCCGTACCATCCATACCGCCGTACCACCGATTTGGATGTCTGGTTCAAATCGGAAGAATCCGTGGCTTCTGCGCATGACCGTAGTAGCAGAGCGCGGGCATATTCGAAAAACATGCGAGCGTCGCCTACAGCCTGTAGCCTACAGGCCGTAGAGCTGAAAGGCATTGAAAACGGTTGTGCTGGAAAGCAGGACTCAAGAAGTACCATACCATTCGCGTGGAGCGAGAGTCAGATGAGCCGGTTCCGAGAAACGTATCGGAGCTTTTCGTTGCTCTGGGACAGTCAGATGCCAGAGCATAGAGACAGGCGGGCGACCGAGAAAGCCCTCGCCTCGATAGTCGACGGCCTCGGGTTCCCGGGGCTCACTATACAAGATGTGAGTAGGCCTCGCAAAAACCCGCAAAACCTCAGAACCGCGGGTAGAACCGCAAAATAGAACCGCCTTTCTCTTAAGGCACGTTTACTCTGTTTCAATCTCATGGCGGCATCTCATGGCGCAATGCGAACTTCCTGATCTGCTTTGTGGATGACGTTCTCGATCTCGTTTTTCCTGTGCTCGCGTTTCTGGGTTTCGAAAGAAACTTCTGTCTCAATCAATCATATCGTCCTCTTTTCTCGTTCAAAGCGGTTGAGCCCAGGTCCAAAGCCCCTAAGTCCGCTCCGCCGCCTTTGAAGCCCCGGTCTGTTCCACCGCGAGGAAAGGCACTCCGCCCTTGGACTGAACGCGTTCCTCGCGGAGGAAAGCCACGGATTCCTCCGATATTGTCACTCTTCGACCCCAACAGCAAACAAACCCGAAACTAAGGAAAAATAATCTATTCCACCGAAGAAGCCCTTTCAGCCCATTGTGCGGCGCTGAAATCGGCGCGCTCCGTATCCGAGGCAACCGTGAGAAAATTCCGCCATTCGATCAATTTCATATCCACCCACATTGTGGAGCCGATTCACAGAACGAGGATGCTGGTGGGGGCCATTTTCCGGGGCCGTGATTCACCGAACTCTGAAGGACTTCCACCTTGATGAGCGTTTGATGTTCTCGGCAATCTTGGATTGTGCATGCAACATGGTGCGCAGTTTCCATGAAGACATCCTTATTCGATGTGCGGATCATGGAATACATCGCGCGTTGACAGTAGATTTCTATAAGACAGCCGTCGGCACCAGGGTTCTCCAGCTGCGCCCGCGTTTCATGAAGATATACCGACACCTGATTTGCAAGAAAGCGGCGATTAAGCAACTAGCGAAGGAAAAAGCGCGACAAGACCATTTAGGAGCTCTCGTCAGAGCCGAAGAAATCGAGAGAGTAAGTGAACATTGATCCGGAGGTGAGAGGCCGCAGATGAGAGTTCATGAACTATTGATAACAAATTGTTTTCAACCTCCATCCCCACTCCTTGCAGGTAGACATCGCGGACAATCGTGACAAAGACATCGCCGACGAAGATGAAGGGACGCCGTGCGAGGGCTGCGATCCAGCAGGCCTGAAGGCTGATATACAAAGCTGTGCGCCACGGGGATTTTCGATAGCGGCGGCGGCGGGCGAAAAAATACACGGCGGCGACGCACAGTGGTCAATTCCGCCAAAATAGGTGGACAAAAGGATCGGACGGGAACAACGAAGATATGAACAAAATGGAGTTCGGATGAATGAGTTCTTTTGAGTCTATGGATCGTGAGACATCCACTCTATGTTCCAGCGACACGAAATTTTTACTTCTTGGGTGACCCAGAGCGACCTAACGACCTTCGAAAATTCGCCGATTGTTGACCAATTTCACGGAACAAGGGAAACATGTTCGCCCCGGTTCCTCATTCTCCTGGCTGTCTTTTGGCGAAAAAAAATCCTTCGCAAGTTTGTGCATAAGGAAATGCGAGTGTTTTTTAGACAGCCTCCGAATCGGTCTCTGACTCGGACCGATCATGGAATATTCGATTGTCTCGCATCTTCCGTCCATCGAAACCAATCCAAAGCGAGGTGTGTGTAGACAAGGAGCGCAGCGAGACGGGAATGTCTGCTGGTAATCCGAAGCGCGGAAATGTGCGGATGTCGGAAGAATAATGGAGGACGCGGAGTTTATCTGCAGCGAAATCATTTAATAGTCTATTTGAATCAAATTCATCATCGGTGCAGTTCGAATCTCTGTAGTTTTCCTCGCCTGTTTGTGCCCTCAACCTACTGAATACGAAGCTATTATGGAACAACGGTGCGCCTCTATTCCACGAAGGGAGTTTGCAGTGGAATGCCTCAAACTGTTGCGCAAGTCAGGGTCAGCCAATCTCGTTGATTTCATTCTGACTCGCGAAAAAATGAATCAAGCGGACATCACGAACCACAGACGTCTTCAGCAGTATAGTAAATGGTTGTATGCCTCGCAGCAGACGAATTTCCGACTTCAGAATTCGAGGACCAGAACTGCGCCGTGTTGTCCAGCATAACCATGAGTGAAGAACGAACCGAACAGCTACGACAAGCGACAACCACCGACCCCATACTGCGAAGGATCAAGGGATATATCGACAACGGGTGGCCGAGGCACAAAAGAGACGTTCCTACAGAAATCTATCCTTACTGGTCTATTAAGGAAGAACTACAACACTCAGGATGGAATGGTCTTCAGGTCAACGCCATTGATCATTCCACTCGAGCTGCGAACTCGAACTCTCAACGCGCTTCACAAGGCTCACCAGGGCGTCGAACGTACGCTACGACAGGCACGCCAATCACTTTTCTGGCCAGTTTCTGATTCTGACTAATATTCTTCCTCTCAATCGTCGGAGTGCTCTGTTTCTGATCTTGATGTTCCTTCCTCTTGGCTTGATTTTGATTTCTTACTTCGCTTGCTGCCGGTCTTAGAGCGTTTGGTTCCTGATTTCTTTCCGTGCTTTATCGAATTTATCGATTCGAAAACATGAGCCGAAAGCTCGAGAGTCGGTGACGTGTTTAGGGAGTCGAATTTCTCATAAATCCGACTCGCGGCCGCCCCGAATTGCAAGGCCTGGAGATAATATGTCAACGTTTTCGTCATCGGTTGATCCGGCAGCTCGCACGACTGGAAGAAACTTCTGGTGATCGGATGGTCCGGTCCTTTGTGCCGTTCCGACATGTGTTTCTGCGTCAGACGCTTTTTCAGATCGACCTCGGTGCTGGCCATTCCGTCCGGGTTGATTTTCGCAGTCGACTTGAACGTTTGGCAGAGAAAGCAGTTGCGCTGGATTTGCCCGTCAACGTTCTCGAACAGAATCGGCGTCCGGATCGTCACCTTAGTGGACGTCTAATGGAGTCGCCGGTGGTCGTAGCCATGGCCCGTGCGAAGAAACACGATACCGTGGGAAGACCCTCTGTCTCGCGAGTGTAGCCGTCTTTTTGTTTCCTCATGAGCCTGGCCATGAAAATCGAGACCAGCTCTTCAAGGGGAGTTGGTCCTTCGTTGTCGGTGACGATTGCGGAGAAGGCGTCCGAAGCGCCGACGGGCAACGTTGTGAACCACTCTTCCTCCCACGACGAAGCGTTTTTTTTCCACATTTTGTAGATGTCTTCGAGGAAAATCCCGTTTCCATCGATGAGATGCTGCAGCTTCGACGCACAGTGGGACGAAAGGCCGAAATAGGCGGACAAAATTATTTTGACGCGGATTCCGACCTTTTGAGCGGTCAGACTGTGGAAGAGTGCGTTTGAACTATTCTAAAGCTGTTATCGCTGTGTATTTCCGGGAAACGAGGATGTAGTGGCGAGTTTGCTGCTGGAGAGCCGACCATGGTGAGCGGCTCGTAGCCCGGCAACAGCTCGGGGACAAGGGTGAGCTGGAAAACAGAGCTGAAGGAGCCGCAACCGGGACTCCTGCTTACTGACGGGCCTGTTGGCGGAAAAGGAAAGAATGCAAATTATTTCGTTCGTGCAAAAATGATTTCGCTTCGAGAGGCCACGCTGAGCCCCCAGCGATCGGTTTATGAGATTCAGGTTCACAGTGGGATAAGTCAAACGAAGGATATGAGTACGTGAAAGTCGATGTGGATGTAGTTGACGGAGGGAAACTGGTCCAGTGTGGACTTAATCCGAAATATCGTCTTCAGGCCGAGAAGCCAGTGATCTCGAATCATCGAAATCGTTGCAATTGTTGACTGAAAAAGTGTCGGTGTCGGGGACGCTTGGACCGGCACCCAAAGTCATAGCAGCAATCGTCTCGGGGGTCACCGGGAGCAACAAGGCATCGACTTCTGGATCATCACGCTCTCGTCGCGTTACGAGTGGAGGGCGATGAATATTCACGAGAGGGTCGGATGAGACGAAGAGCATGACGACAAGATCGTAGAGCGTCAGCGAGCGGGAACACTTTCTTGTGTTGTGGAGTCGGAAGTGGCGACATTCTTTGTGCTGTGCCTCTTGGGGTTCCTCGTCGAGCATCCCCATCGGAACCGCGTGGTAACGAATAAGTTGACCACCGTGGTCCAGGACTTTGTGGACTGTGGGCGTCAGGTTCACCCATGAATAAAGTCGGAACAAGAGAACCTTTGCATCAGCAACACGTTGCTCGAACAAATCAGCGTCGATCTCGGACTTGGAGGCTAGAGCTGCTAAGAGGACCCTGAAGTGATTCATAAGCTCTCGAGCGACTCCGGTGATCTGGGCGTTTTTGGAAGTTTCGGTGAAGAACTTCCGGGCGCAGTTTCCATCGTTACTGCTCCCGAACCCCTGCTTTGGTCGATCGACAATGAGGCCGAGCGTGGTCCTGAAGTCGGCTTGGATCTTTTCTTTCCTCTTTTTTGTGTACTCCTTCATGAGTTTGGCCCGGACATCGCGTGGCGTTTCGGAAGGAATGTTTGCGTCAACTCCGATGCTGTAGGCGATTTTAAGGAGGAACTCGAAACATCTGATCCACGCGTGCAGCGTTGACAGCCCGAAACGCAAATGGTTCGTCGTTATCGGAGGAGCCTCAGCCAGTTTACGTACTTGGGCTGGAGTATGGTGGCACAGGTAACACAGGTGCGTAAAGGAGGTGCCCGTTAAGGCATTGATGACTTTCACATCGACCATTGTCATCAACATTTGAAAGCGCACGATGATTCCAATTCCGTTCACTGTAACTCGGATGGGCGCTAGCGCTTCCACTTGCTGCTCTACATGTGCTGTCTCTCGGATGATAGTCTCGGTCGTCTCCTTCTGGAACAGAACTTTGAGGGGTCGACACCAACGACTGGAGCCAGGGGTTGGATTCCGCCACACGAGGGCACCCTGAGTGGTCGACACCCACGTTCGGATTTCGATCGGTACAAGTGAATACAGAATGGCGGTGCGATCATCAAGGCTGTGCGCCATGGCCGAAATCGACAGCGGCGGCGGCGGACCAAAATGTTGACGGCGGCGGCGTGCGCCGCGGCGCCTCGCAGCGGAGATTAGCGCCGTGGCGTGTCTCTATCGATAGCTCGACAGGCGAGCTGGAGGGAAAACAAGGAGGCGATATATGGTACATGCGGTTGCGATCTTTATTCCGACCGTTCAAATTTTCGGTAAGAAGCTCTTGTTATCGTGGATAAATAGAGCTTCTGTCATTGTCACGGGCTCCATAGAACACCTTTGTTCTCGGAGTAAGTTCCCGGCGGCCGAAAAACGCCTTTCCGGTTCTGCTGAAGTTGCCGGTATGGATAACACGATTCTCGCCAAAGCGGCAACATTGGGAAATATCGATTCGTTCATCTTCCACCAATAGGGCATTCTATACCCGCCGTTAGGCTTGCCGCATTCAATGAGCTGAACCGGCAACGACAGATATCGATCGATTTCAGCGGATAAGTTTTCGGAAGGCGTCGGTGAAGATGCATACTTCGCGATCAGACTACATCTCTGCTTCTTGGGTGAAGACTGCGAAACGCGCTTGATGGCAGAGCGCAATGTGCACGTCGTATTTCCGACGTGCACATCCAGAGGCCTTCCAGATTTCACTTTCGACGTCGAGCCCTCGGGAAGTTCGTTGATGAATGATCCGCCGCTCCTCATACGTTCGAAAACTTCCTAAGAAGTTTTGGTGTTGAAGATGTGACTTGAAGAGATACGGAGCTGACGAACGCATGGAATCTCAATGGCAAGAAATATGCAGAAACCGCCGCGGCGCGCTGAGAAAATGCAGAAGCGGCGGCTCGCTGATGCGCCGCAGGAAATTTTGCGGCGACCGGCGGACACGTGACGCGGCGCACAGCCTTGGCGATCATCCATCTCGGGGTTACTGAATTGTTGCACGTGGGGGCTTGCGTTACTCCCATCACATCCCCACTTACAGAGCAAAACGAACTCTGTGAGGCCTTCAGCGAGAGGCTCCTGGAACTTAAAACTCTCTGCGGTGCATAACCGCTGGCAAGTGACCTCCAAGACTGCTTCGAGCGGTATCTCTGCCCGAGTTTCTGTAATTTTCATGACAGACTGTGGTGGACAACATGCTTTTTTTGCTTCCACGATGCGATGGTAAGTTGGCCACACATCGTGTCCCATGGACCGAAACTTGGAGGCGGCTGGCGGCGCGAATTCAAGTGCGGCGAGCCGGCGAATCCATGGCGCGGCGCACAGCTCTGCTGATATACCACCCGTTGGGGGTCCGCAGCGTCTTCCGGAGTATTGAACGATATTCTCATGAAATCCGAGTCGTACGACGATCTGCTTAATGGCCGCGACATCGACGAAATACGAATAATTGCCAAGACTCATCGGGTAAACGTTGTGGGTGTTTCCGCCGGAATCAGTATCACGTTGGAACGCTTTTTTGGAACGATTTAGTCCTCCGGCTTTTCTGCCATGACCGCAGTCATCAATTCTGAGCTATTCCAGTTTTAATTGTGAGACCACTTCGTACTGATGATCTTTTTCACGTGCAGGTGATACTATAGTAGATTTAATGCTCTTGATGCAGTATTCAAAAAAGCCTACAATCAATATTGGCGTTGTCGATATGCAGTCAACGCTCCAACAAGTGCACGATGAAGCGGGTCTCGGAAGGGGCACAAGCAACGAAATCGCTTTTCAACAACAGCTTGCGCTCACACTCAAGGAATGTGTCACTAGCCGAATGCCCCCCTTCTCTAAGATCGGGCTCCTCGCCGCTCTTCTTGACCCGGAACTCAAGAACATTCAGAGACTGAGAGACGAAATCCCTGATGAAGACCCGGCTGCATTGCTGCTCGAATCAATTGAAGAACATATCCCTCGATCTGCTTCCGTTGATGATGAAGATGCTTTGGTCGTAGAAGGACCGCCGCCCAAGCAGCCGCGAGCGTCTCTCATAGCCAAGTACTCGTCGTCCACAAGCTCAGCTCAAAAGTCGAGGGAAGTCGAGTTATATCTGGCCTCACCTGTCGTCCTGGTTGACACGGATGGAACGAGCGAACAAGACAAAGTTTTGTCTTGGTGGGCCGCTGACCCAAGAATTTATCCGTCCGTATGTCTTCTAGCGAAAGTCATCTTCGCTATCCCGGCAACTTCAGCGGAACCCGACCGAAAGTTCTCAGCGGCAGGAAATGTTCTTCCCGAGAAAATATTTTCTCTTTATCCAACAACTATGGCAGGAACACTGTTTTTTCATGATAATAAGAGTTTTCTGCCCAATTTCTGAACACAGGTATAATATACGCATTAACCTTCAATTCTCAACGATTAATGATTCTGAGAAATGATCATGATTCTCTGTGCAATAAATTGTGATAATATTCGATGCGCCCTATATAAACTATCGTTTTTTTTTGTGTGATCACATCGATTGATGAATATCCCGGGCATCTGTTCCTGCATCGGACTCAGTCAGGGAAAAGCAGGGAGGAAGCTTTTTAGGAGAACGTAACTTACAGCAAGAGGTGCGGGCTGTCCAAATATGCAGAATTGTGAAGAAATGTCAGGCTCAGAAATTCCGGAGACGTGACGTTTCGGGATTGGGCTGTTTCTTTTCTCGAAGTTGTTCTCCTCTGTCCGTGAACTATCTATCGACTATCTATCTGCCACCGAACGAGATATTAGCCATTGGCGAGAATAGCAATTGACTCTACCCCATTTTTACTTACCGCAATATATGGTTCGAAAGATTCTTCTGTTCGTCCTAGCTGAGATGATCAGATAAATTTTAACGTTGGAAACTCGAGAAAAGTCTTGGAAGCCACAGGAGATTTCCTTGCCTCATCTAACTAACGCGCACTGGTTAACACTCAAATCACTGATGGAGGCAACCCAGGTAACGAGTCATGAAATCGTTGACCATGGTTCGGTGCGTGCCCTCGCACTCCACTTCGATTCAGTTTGGAACTTCGAAACGAAGACGATGTTCGTCAAAACAACGGTCGCTTAGCCGATGGATGCCCGAGTAACTGCCATCAGTGAATTGTGAAACCTGCTGTAGAAGCAGCCGTGATATATGTACCAGGAGCTGCGTATAGGATAGTCTGACAGTGACTTCAACCTGGAATTTCTTAGCCGTCAACAGAGTACAAGGTTCCGTATAGTTTTTACCTGGTAGTTGAAGATATGATAACCTTTTTTGAGTGATGATACAATTCTGCTCGTTCCGCGTCACTTGCGCACGCATGGCGCAGTAATCCCGAAGACTAACAACGAGGGTGCGGAACCGTATTACTGCTCCCGGTTCCGTTATCCATTTTACCGCCATCCAAAGACGTAGTTACCCTTCACTTTTTTCTGAGCGAATTTTCGCAAGTTTTCGACCGAAAATAGGTGTCAGAAGAGCGAAATAGGGTCGAGTTGTCATTGAGTGCCCTCAGGTAACCATGAGTGATAATATGAAACACCAATTCATCCGTCTCGATCGCTCAGATCATCACAGATGGTGATAATTCATTCTCGATCAGGAGCCATTTTCGCTCGAAAACGAGCCGTTTCTCTACTTTCAACTCGTAATGACCCCCTCAAGGAAGAGAAGACTTACTCAAGTCGAGCAGCACTCGACTCGTCAGTGTACCAAGATCACTCTCGCGCAAACGGGAAGTTCTTACGATAAAAAAAGAAACATCTTCAAAAATCATTTTTCTTATTCTGAAACCACTGGGAGACGTGGTTCAAATCGGAAACGAGCGTTAGAAAGTGGATTTCAGTCACGCGGGTAAGGTAAGCACGATGGCACGTAAGTGTGCTGACATCGGTCGATCGAGCAGAAATGCGAGACGGAAAAAGATAGCAAAAAGAGTGAAACGGGTGAGCAACGAGTAACAAGCCTGGATTCAAGTCTAGGTGATGTTCAGGGGTCACGGTCGTCAAATGATGTAACGTGAATCAGTCCAGAGTGTTCGACCAACTCAGGTTTGGGAACGAGGTATGCCACGGACATACGGGGCAGATGAAGGTCGGAAGAGGATGCGAGCATCAATGGCGTGGTCTATGGTCAGTTACGGGTCCTCAGTCTGGCAGGAAGCGCTACTGAAGAAACAGAACGTGAAGAAGCTTATTCGGCACAGAGGATCTCTCTCTGTAGAGGATACCGACCAAACTCGAACGAGGCCCTGTTTGTCCTCGGAGGATGTGTACCATGGGACATCAGACTTATTGTCATGCGGGACGACCGAGAGAGAAGAAACAGACGTGAAATAGCACCAGAAAGGTCTTTCGAGGACCGGTCCCTACAACTCTGGAAGGATCGATGAAGGAATAATACTAGCAAGGGACAATGGAGGAAACGCCTCATTCCCGAACTGGGAAGCTGGTACAGGAGGAAACATGGCGAACTAACCTATCACATAACACAAGCGCTGTCCAGTCACGGGAATTTCCACGCGTTTCTCTTCCGGATCGGGAAAAAATCGACTCCCACATGTGTACACTGCGATATAGGAGTGGGAGACACAGTAGAACACTCACTCTTTAACTGTGATAGATTTACGGAAATCAGAAACAGGTTCAGAATGGAGACAGAACTGATGCCTGAAAACCTTGTCCCACTGATGCTAGATCGGCTATGCTTCATACGGGACCTGAAAAGTGTAACAAAGAGAATCGCAGAATCTCAAGGATTCCATTTTCCGGACGAGAACTCAAATCCGAAATACCCAAGTGGCGAGGTCTGCTTCCAACATCAAATTTTTTGGGATATTTTCAACGATAATTCTGACAGCTCCAGAAGAAAGCAAGATTTTTTCCCTCATTGCGCGGGCTGTAATATAGTGATCAATGGGACGGTCCTTTGGTTTGAAAAGGAAGTTTTGAAAAATAACTCCAAACCTCTTCAATACGGCTGCACATAATCGTACGAAGTTGCGAAACTTCTTGCGAGTACAGTACTTCCTCGACCTCATCATTAATGTCGACGAGAACACAGCTATGGGCGGCAGCTGCATAAATCTCACATTAAGTAAGAGAAAACAGAGACCACGCACCGCGAACGATCGCGAGAGGCGATTGTCCGCACAAAAAAATCGCACTCGGACTACGGGACCATAAAAGGGACCGTCGCGGTCGATTTCAATCGCTTACAACAACGAGAAGGGAATCGGTCAAGTACGAATTATGGTAAGGACGGATAAGAATGCTGCTCAAAAACGTAAAAATGGTGAGCAAGACAATAATCAGCCCCAATTCCTACGACAGACACAACATACGAAGGTACTTGGTTGTTTGGCTCCCGCACAGCGGCGGCGCTGCGTCACCAGCCGCCGGCACGAGAAAACAGCCGGCGCTGGCGACGGGCCCGGCGCGGCGGCCACAACCGCGAAATTCGAAACGACAGGATCTCGGTTTCGCTGTTTCAAGCAGAAAGTTCCGAAGGTTGCGCTGTCAGGCACGGCGGGTTCGTGTCCCTCGCTTCGCTCGGGATCCTTTGATTCCACCGATAGGGTGCCCTGCCGGGGGACGCACTTGCCACGCGCCTCGCGGCCCCCGCTAGGGCACCCTGTCGATGCAATCAAAGGATCCCGAGCGAAGCGAGGGACACGAACTCTCCGGTGCCTGAAAGCTCGCGTTACGCGCGTCAGTCGGGATCCTACCGGTGCATCGATACAACGCCCTGGTAGGAAGATTGAGCAGCGCAGCCATCATGCGCTGAAGAGGTCTTCAGGCTCCATGCTCTCGCACGTGCGCTTGTTTACTTCTGGCTTTGCCCGTTCTCCACCTCCTCTCTCATTGCGGCGCCGTCGTGGCTGCGCTTATTCGCGCCGTTTGGGCGCCTTACGCCTTGCGGGAGCCAAACAACCAAGTACCCATACGAATTCCAACCAACATTCTAGGGCCTGGAGAACCTTCACAATTACCGTAGAAAACATCACGTCCGCTGAAAGACATCTCCGTGCACCACACAGGTGGACCCATCTGGGGCGGCGTCCAAACCTCGTCTCCTTCGTGATCGACGACGGCACCGCTGGAATCGAAATTCTAGCAAATGGTGAAACGGCGGCGTCCAACCACGAAAGGATCACAGTCGGACAATGTTGGAGAACAGTGAACGGCAACCTGGAAGTCGCGAAGCTCTAGAGTCCCTGCCGTCGCGCCGATTATTCGAACGCAGCGAAAGTGAACAGGACGCGCGCGATCGGACGCAGAGGACACACATCGGCTGTGCGTGTCGCGCTACATGGATCACAGCTCATGAGTGGAGTTCGAGTGCCTTGCTCTTGAGGAATCGTAGAGCTGGAGGTTCACGATTGTATCGTATCGCGCAGTCCCTTAACGACTTCGTTTGGAATGGGTGACGAGCAACAGAATATTCTGAAATTTTTCAGCAACAAGCGAGCCGAAAGGCCAACCGATGCGCACTGGAGCCGCAGCTCGATGCTCCCAGTATGTCTGGGACGGTGAAGAGGAAGTGAGAAACGAACGTGGTAGAAACGAACGGAAACGAAAAGCTAACAACAGCTGCCGTGAACGAAGACATTGCCTCAGGCCACAGCTACCGTCGAGCCTCGAGTATGGTGCCGACGTCTTGGCAGCGTCGACTGCCACGTCCTGGTTGTCGATGAAGCTCACAAACTCGAAACGAATCAATCGGAATCTTTCGGAATTCTCAGTCAGTACCGATTCGCCACAACCACAGTTCCATCTTATGAAGTTCCTCCCGCCTGCGAACTTCACCGATCTGCGAGGCCTTTTGAACGAGCTCGCGGACATTTCCAGAAAGGTAGCGGATGGAAAAACGTTATGAACTGTTGAGACGCCATCTCCTGAATCATCTCGCCTTGGCCTCAAGATTTTCAGACAGACAGACTGCAGTCTCGAATGTAACTTCCGTTGTCGACTCAGAAGAGGCTACAAAATGAAGAAGAACACGAAAGCTGGATTTGATCACGCGGTTCTCAGAAATGCTGAGAACAACTCAAAGAAGCCGATCAGCTTCGAGATCGGTCAGTAAGAATCTTGGTACGATCCATCAGATGTCGATCATCTCTGAGAGAGATTCTATAGTTTTGAAGCACATCCATGTCTTGAATGTGGAAATCGAACGATTCTTCCCAGTGTACAGTCGGATAATCGGCGTCGTTCCTCCGGATTGTTTCCGAAGATTGCTCTTCCATAACGGTTCACTCTCAACGGCTACTGAGCTCCGTCGTGTTGGTATGGTGGGCTTTCTTGATCGATGTTCAAAAAAATGCAATTTGAATGCCGTGAATAACACAGCGCTGAGGATAGGAGACTCCCCGCGGTCCCCACTTCTCCAGAAGCTTCTTCAACTTGATCGGCGAAGAGTACTTTCGACAAGCCACTTGCGTGTCCACGTACCTCTGTCCGCCGTGAACATGAAAACGGCTCTCCAGATCCACTGATTCGGCGGCTATCAAATTCCAAAGTCTTCATCTACGCTGCCGGCTTTCGGAGCATTCGATTTCGATTTCTGAAGCCAAGTGCAATGAAAGGCTCTTTTTATGACTTACTGGCATATCGTGCCGCGCTTCGCTACGTTATCAGACCTCTTGCTCGCTAACTGAGCATGGGGGCGCATCGTTCTGCGCGCGTCCCGGGGATCTCATTTGCAAAGCGCACATCGCACAAAGTACTCTTTGATTCTCAAACAGTCGCACACTGAAGGTCTCCCACTGAAGGATGAGTGAATTTGAGAGTCGAGAATGCGAAGAGCTGGGTGTGGCGGTGGTTTCGCAAAGCTAGTGGCGAAGCCAAGTGCACAGAATAGAGAGGGGGTCTCCAAGCATCGAGCGGAAAAACAAGAGGATTCATCGGACCATGAAGAAGAAGCCTCGGGCGATGAAGGAGAAGCGGAGCAGGAGGAGGATGCTGTTTCGGAGGAGGGAGAGGCAGCAACGGATGGAGACTCGACAGAAGAAGAAGATAGGATGGAGGTTGACTCTGAGACTGAGAGCAGAAGAAGGCCGAGAGCCATGAGAGTTCTCCTAGGAGAAGTCATCGGGCGTCTGCGGTCCAAGGTTCGTGACTTCAAAAAGCGACCCATGTCGATGGCCGAGTTGAGAGCGATCACTTCTCGAGAAGAGTTCAACGGCAAGGAGTTGAAGCCGGTTTTGGATTGATAATAAAAAGTAAAAAAACTAGCTCTTCAGACTGTGCTCGGGCGACAAGGCACGTCCATTTCCGAGAGCGACGTCACGGCGCTCGAAGAAATCGCGGACTGTCTCAGTCCCTTCAAACAATCGATTATTATCATGTTGTGCGGCATTAAAACGAATCTAGGCGATGCGGGAAACCTTCTGATTGTGGAAGGAGTCTCTAGGCGCCTCCGAAACCTTTTTTGACGACTGAATTCCGTATTCGGGAGCCCGAAGTAGTCGGAAATGGCATTCGGAGAAAGGGTCTGGCTAGAAACCGGCTTTTTGTCTTGAGAGATGTTAGAAAAGTTGAGTAGGCTCGGAATTTTCATCTACCGGTACTGTCGCTCAGGCTTCGGATGAGTCGGCTAGCGGGGCGGGAGGGATTGTGAGTATCGTACAACTCCCCGGCCCTTCCAGTCGAAACCTCAGTTTTCATCCTTTCGCAAATGTTTTTTGCACTGTTTAATGCCTTTCGGCTGTAGGTTTTTTTTCCCGATCCATCCCTCGCCCCGGCCCTCCGTTAGAGGCGGCCACGGCCTGTATTGCGGGGGTTGGGTACCGGGGGTCTTCTGGTACCAGATATTCGCCTTTCAGAGTGGAAACCATCTCTGAAGAAGTCGGCCTTCTGGTACCAGAAGGGATTCGAACCTGCGACCTGCCGCTCGAGAGTGTGGTTCCACGAGTCAACATGGCATGTGATGTGGTGTGATGTGATACCACATCCACATCCACAAGCAAATCTGCAAGTTGCGTGCAGACCGCTTAGACCACTCGACTATCTCGTCGGTACACTCGGCTTTCTCGCAGGTTGCACTCAATGAGGGGCACTTCGGGCCCCTCGTGGGTCCTCGCGCATAGTTCACCGGGGCGCGTTTCTACGTTCGAGGAATGTTATGCGTGGCTTCAGTCGCCAGTCGCCACTAGGGATCGCAATTACCCGGGGATTGCTACCCGGGTCTGGAACCCGGTGGACTCACTACCCGGGTAATGATTCCGTTACCCGGGTAATTTTTGACGGGAAAACGTCTTTATTGTGACCGCGGGGCACTTAGATAGTACTTCGTCATCCGATCCTAGAATTTCGAAGGTCTATGAGGGACTCAAACTTTTTTCGTGCTAGACCAACTCGGTTGCATTTTGTTGTAGGAGGTTGGAAATTTATGGGGCAAGCCGCTGTTCAAATTTGGTTGGGCGTTGATTCCCGAAAGGGTGAAATTGTGCAATTCTTTGAGACCCCCGAAAATCTGAGAAATCTGCATAAATAATCGTTTCGTCTGGTTATAAAACCACGTAAACTTGTCCGGTTTTCGTCCGACTGTGCTTTATTCGACAGTCATCCCGGAGCGCCGCTCGATCCCGGCACAGGGCGTTGAATGAATGTACAATTCACTGAAAAGTGATCGGGTTTAGGTGCACCATACCGAAACCATCGACTCTTCATTCGTCCATTTGCGAAACAACGAAACTTCCAGTCCGGCGCGGTCGTGTGTCGATCTAGAATATCGTGAAAATTCGCATAAAATCGTCTCAAGGCGACCACTATTCGAATAGCTACTTACTTGAGTTCACATTTCCCAAACGAGGATACCTCAGGTTTCAGGTTTCAGACTGTGCAGTGAGTGCTTTGTGGTTTGTGGAAACATCAGAGTTCCATTCATGAGCAAGAGTAATGGTTATAAATATCCACCGAAACCGCCGAACTTGCCGAAGCTAGATGTCTTGACGGAGCGACTAATTTCCCCTCCAATCCCTTTCATGCGAATTCGGCGGTTACGGTGTGAGGGAAATTACGGTATAATTGGTCAGGTGACTACGATAAGAATGATATTTTCAACCACAAGCGATATTACCCTTCCGGAATGAGCTCCTCGGCATCATTAATCGAGACAATTTCCTCCATGTTTACGAGGAACACGGACGTGAAATTCTCGAAAATCGAAAAGAGTTCGAAGCCAACATCAACATCGACGAAATCATTCGTGAGATAGAAGCAATCTGCATCCCGAATGAACGAGTCGACGATGCGGTCCTCACTGAACAAAACAATACTCCTACTAGCTCTATGATGCAACCTAATGATGATGACCTGACTGAGTACACTAACGCACCTTCCGTGAGTGCCATATGACCGAGAACGAATGTTATGAGCATAAAATGATTACTGTTCCTTATTGTGTCAAACAAATCCTGAACAACGCGAGCTCGTTTTGGAAGTACTCCACCGTCTGTATGCTCCAAACCAAAAAACCAATCCAACCTTCCCTCACAGGGCCAGCAGGTTGTGGAAAAACATTCACACTGAAAGCTCGAATGGAAACATACAATCAGTACGCACAGCAGCATAACTCCATGAACAACGCCTATATCGCCACCGCGACAACCGGGAAAGCTGCGGTCGGGATCAATGGAGTGACAGTTCATGCCGCGTTTCGTCTCACGATATAAAAACAAACATCACAATTATCCCTGAACTACATCCCTAAGACGCGGATGACGATTTCCCGCAAAACACGACGGTAGTCTCGTAGAGACTACCCTCTTAACCGAGACTAACTCTTGACCGGCACCGAGATCGTTTATGATGTCTCCGCTGAAGATGTTTACATGAGATGCAGCAGCCCCGGATACGCACCCATGGGTGAAGCCCGAACTTCTAACAAGTGACGACTACGATTTTGCCACTTCAAGTCATCGAAAGTTTCCGCGCAGACTGACGCAGCAGTCAGAACTTGTCGTCGTTGCAATCCGAAATCTTCGATTCTAGAATGATTCAAATCAGCCTGTAATGATTGGAAACAATATACATTTTATTTTGTTGGAAATAGTGTTTCAAATAAGCCCATGCAGGCCCTAGCTAAGCACTATCTGTTAGCTCGACAAACGAACTGGATTTACGAAACGCTGTAGCGACTGTTGCGCTACAAGGCTGTGTAACAAGTCATGAGAAAGAGCGTGATTCACCGCACGGAGAACTGAATAAAAGCTGGCCTGTGCGAACGACGAAAGAAGCACTTGGCACTATGTAACACCGAAACTCTGCGTGTCGTTATTCTCCTCTAGTTGACTAGCATTCAAGCCCCTCGTCGGATCCTCGAGTTTCAAAATATTTCATCTCAAAAAAATGTTGACGGAATTCCAGATGTACCATATCACATACAGCCACGGTCGACCCTGAAGTTTCTTTCCAACATCCGTCATTAAAGAAAGCAATGGAGATTCCACCCAAAGAGCGAAATTTCTCACGCGTCCGTTCTCCGCCTCTTCCCTGGTCCTTCCTTCTCTGAGGCGACCTTTTTGGACGAGGAACGGAATACCACCAGACTGTCTAATGTATGTGGGCTGAGAGAATTTCTGGTCTTAGAACAAACGAAATTCATCACGTCAAAGTCTCGTTCGGGTCTGACTGACGTCGGCCGTACCGTCCGACCGAATCCGCCGAGGCATTGGTTCAGGAAACGGCTATGGCCTTGGCCAGCTTCGTGCAATTTCATCTCTCTCACAACCTTATCATGCGTGGCTTCGTTTTCTGAAGGAGTTCGTCGCCGCTGAATTGGTGTGAAGATGTCATCGAAGTTGAGCTTGCTTGGATCTGATGTTTGTGATGATGAAGATGATTTTGATAAACGGCTCTCCATCTCGTTCGAATCGCTGAAGATATCGTCAGAGTAAGCGTCTTTCGACTCTTCCACGCGCGAGATACTCAGTATGAGTTTCACCAACTCTGCCTCGGACACTGCTCTTTGTCCAAGTTCTTTCTCAACCGCGAAATCATACGAGGGATCGATGAGGTACCGCAGGAGAGAATAGTGTGTCGGTCTTCTCTTCGACATTTCACAGATGACAAAATTGCGAACTTCGACCGCCAATGGACTTCCTATTTCTCGAAGCTCATTCAAGAGGCCCATAATGATCCAGTCACCATGAATCAATGTCGCGGAGCTGGAGCATTAGAACTTTATCGCATTTTTGAAGGGCAGGGAAACTCGGAGAATGTTTTCGATCTCCTTCTTCTCCTGCCATGCCAACGGCTCTATCGAGAATTCGTCGAGAAGCGTGGTGATCGAAGGCATGATATCAACCGCTCTCTCCAACATTACGATTGTCGAATACCAGCGAATGTCGACATCGGGCAAAATCTGATGAGGTGCTCCGTTATTTTGCTTGGTCAACTCCCTGAGCTCTTCTTGAGGAGCCCCCTCAAATTGTTGATCAACTTTCTCACCCCCGAGAACAGTTCATCGCTAGAAGTATCCGAGACGAATCCATAACCAGTCCAGGTATGGTGAATCTTTCTCCATCGTCCACTTCATTGGCTTCATCCCCTCCGAATTCGCTTGCGCATTGAGCTGCTCCATCTGCATCCTCCAAGGGATTGTCTTCCGATTCCTCCCCGGATTCGTCACACTCAGAGTCAGAGTCGCTGTTTGCCGTTCCATCGGCGTCGATGTCCACGATATCATTGCCGGTCACTCGTAATTCGGGAGCATCCTCGACACGGCGTCTTCGCGTAACCTTCGAGAGAGCTATATGCAGGCCATGCGCGAGGCACAGCTGCGAGCTGAGCTGCAGTTTCGCCGCTGCACTTTTCATCACAGATGCGGCGTCGGTCACGGCAAAGTAACAGTTTGCAAGATTCAAATCGAACTTGGCAAGCCGTTCGGCGACCTTATCGGCGATCACTCGAGCTGTGACTCTCCCGGCCACCTTGACGAGTCCAAGATGAAAATCCTCCCCCGCTTCCAAGTTTATGAGATCGGTGGATTCAGCACGTAGAGTGATACTAATGTACCGATGAGTTGAATTCGAAGCACTCGCCTCATCGAACGCCATAGAAAAGCTGCCGCCCGCCTGTTGATACGATTTCAACGAGTTGCGCATAGATCGCGAGAATCGGCGGCACTGGAGAAAAGTGCCGAGGATGCTTTCCGTCTCGCGATTGTCGTGGGGCTGACGTCCATCCCGGGATCTACCATTTTGTGCTTCAGTTTGAGATGCTTCAACATTGTACGGGTCGATCCACCTTTGCATGATAGACGGACGTTGCACTCTGGGATGTTGCACTCTACCTTGTCGGAATCGCCTACCCGCACAAACTTGGTCCATGGCCAGCTCTTCCGTGAGATGTCACCTGAAGGAGGTATGTTGGATGTTCGATGGAGATACCGAGTGCACCACGTAAACAGGAGATTTTTGGTAATTTAAGTTTACAACAACTTTACAAGAGAGTCTCAAAGCTCATACCGCGCCGTTACACGAGAACTGACTCAACCATCCATCCTAGTGAAACTTAAAGGCTACAATCGAACATTCTTCCACATTTTACAACATTCTACAATTGAACATTTCGAATGTAGCGGAGATAAGTTCTCATTGCAGCATCCATCTGCGCGGAAGCTTTCAATGACTGGGAACGGCAAGATCGTACTCATCATGTTTCAGAAGCTCTGAAAATACCTCGACCACTACCCGGGTACCCGAAAAAATTACCCGGGTAACTGGACCGTTACTCGGGTAGTGGGACCCGGGTTTGCGACCCCTAGTCGCCACTCACTTCGCTACCGCCTCCCGTCGAACCGGAATCCCCTCCCCAACGAGATTCGTTCCCTCACGTCGGCCGCGATGTTTCGTAGAAAAAAAACCGAAGCCCTCAAACTCCGGAGGGCTGGGAAGATTAACATTCCAAACTGACGTGTATATATTGCGTATTTTGTAAATAATCTCTACAAATGTAAAATGGCCCCTTCGGCTTCTGAGAGGGCGCTTGTGTAGTGCACTAGCGCGGCCATTTTGTAATTCTGGCACAGTATTCATTGGTGCAACTCAGACGTGGGTGATCAGGAACGCAAAAATCGATTCTTTCCTTCAGGTATGATTCCATCCTTCCGGTCAGAATCTCCTTGAGCTTCCATTCGTCACCCCGACCTTACTGATAGAATAAACTTTCCTTCAGATGAAAAAGAATCGGTCGAGTTCTCCCTACTAGAATTTACAAAGTTATACAAATAATATGACGAGGAGCAAGCCCCACTGTGTCGGCCGCCCCGTCCTCAATAAACCAGGATTGAACATTTAAGCGGAGTCATTCGAAAAGTAAATGTGCACAAGTGGCTTCTAGCTCTGATTAATCAGCCGCTTTACCAACATTACAATCGATTGGTCCGTATTCAAGAATTCAGGCCTCGAGGAAAATACAAATGATTCTCCTGATGATGATGATGAGGAGCATCGTTTGGATATAGCTCCCCGTCAGCATAGTAGGCCCGAAAGTCTCCCTTTCGACAATCACGAGGAAAAGTTGTCGTTTCCGTTCGGATTTCCTCGAGATATATCAAGCAGATAAGGCGTTCGTAGTTCTGCGTATACCACGTGTATGTCCGAAATCCGGCGGAGTGATCGCCGCGGTGTAACTCCCCAGCTTGTACTCTACATGACCATGAAGATTCTTTTTTTTTAACGCATGGTATGGCTTTATTAAACAGGCAAGAGTAAGTGACAGCAGTTTACAATGACGTGCTCGCGGTGGGTCTGCTTGACCCGTGTGACGATCGCACGGAAAATATGCAGTTGTTGTGCGTAACATTGAGGGGATGGGGGGAATCGGGTTAGAGAGCTAGTCAAGTAACATTTTTATATCTTCAGCGGAGCGGACTGTATCTCAGGAGAGATAGTTGAAGTCCAGCTTCAGTTTGTCATTGACTGGTCATTCTACGAAGTGTCTCAGAAGAAACTTAACCGGCTATTGTCACTCAGCTTGAGGAGGTCGACAGCTTACGTCTAAACAGAACTGGAGATTCTATCACACGGATCTCGGCGGGGTTCCAGATTTTTGCTGCTCTTACATGTAGGGAATTTCTCCCAATTTTCGTAGTTCTCGGTTCTATACT
This sequence comes from Neoseiulus cucumeris, assembly GCA_021527715.1. Classification (NCBI taxonomy): domain Eukaryota; kingdom Metazoa; phylum Arthropoda; class Arachnida; order Mesostigmata; family Phytoseiidae; genus Neoseiulus; species Neoseiulus cucumeris. Next base: position 110,387 of record JAJSRV010000114.1, read on the forward strand.
AATGATCCTCGTGTATCGGGTCCGGACTGTTCTGTCGGTTCCTACGAGGCGAGGCTCAAGTATCTTAGGCCCTTCGAATCGATCGCGCTCAAATCAGTGCCGCGCTCATATCGATCGGCGCTCAAATCGAGCGGCACCCTCCAATCATGTCAGCCGATGTGGAATGAGCTTTCTCGATTCTCAGAGCTACTTCAAGCGACCGCAAACAAAGTTTCACTCTCGAAAACTTGAAAATGGTGCTCATTACTCATTTTGATCAGTAGGGCCATAAACTTCAATGTAAGGGAATACGCAAGCGATATGCACGCAAATACGCACGCGATATGAACGTTTTATGCGCGCGTTATGTGTGCGTTACGGGAATGTGTACGCGATATGCACGTAATATAAATACATACGTGTATTACATGTTAGCTTTGAGAGAAACGAGGCACAAGTCCATCGGAACAATGCACGAATCCGTCGTTTTGTTCGACTTTAAAGTGGACACATGGGATTGATGTGAACTCAGAAGATGACTGAGTTGGAAATGCGAGTATTGATGTTTGCGAATTGTAACCCCTGCTCGCACTGAGTCTCCACATTGAGGAGACGGAATGAATGAACAAAGTAGGCCACAGACGACGGACGTATTTGCACCGAAATCTGCACGTCCAGCGCGAGCACCGCTTGTTCATATTTCTGGTCACACAGGAGCCCCTTTTTTCCACAAAACAGTCTTCTGAGACAAGTCGATCAAGACGGCGCGATACCGAAAACCGTCAATTAATGTCCCTCTTTGGGAAAGACAGACAAAGTACAACGGATAAGCTGTGATCAGATCCCCCACCGTGATTGGCTTTCAGGATGACCGCTCAAATGAGACATGAGGCTTGAGATCGATGGAGACATCGAGGAAGTCATCCTTCTCTTGTCATTCAAAATAAGTTCTGTGGGTTGGGTCTTGAGGGTTTATAAGGGCCGGGTATGGGGTGTTCTCTCTCTATCTCATTCGGGTCGGGTTGGTGCTCCGCATTCGGCATCAGCAATGCTCTGCATTATTTTCGCTTCTTTCTCCTTCTTCTTTGCGCTCAGATTTCCACGGGCAAAGCCCAACGACTGTCACAAACTCGGTATGCACGCGTCTTATCTCGATCGCCGTAGCAGACGATGTGAGTAGCTGTTATGACAATGTTGATACAGAAGCGCAAGTTGTTCAAAATGACGCAATCAGATCCATCGTTGGAATCAGACGACCGCGGTCGACTCCCAGTTCCCGGCCTTCCATCAGTTCGATTTTCTCAGAAAAAGGGATCTTAATAGTGTCGCCGTCCTGGCATACAAGGTCGCTCATTCGATCGTTCCATGTGGCATCCTACCCCCCCCCCTTGTCCCCCGGTTCTCTCGGTCAGTACGCCGCCGCACAGTTTTCGCCGCGCCGCCGCTGGCTCGACAGACCTTCTTTCGACGGTCTCTCCTATCCACCGTGACACTCGATCACTCCCTTCCGGTAAGAGATTCCTTACAGAGCTGATCCATCTTGTGAGACAACACTTGTGAGAACGAGGAATGTCGGAAATGATTTGTGATGAATGAATATTTAAATAATTGCGAATACATTAGCTGTTAACAATACTTGCTGCTTGACAATGCTTGCGATCGGCCGCGGCATTCATTCGGCAGCGGATATCAATAGAAGTTGAAAGAGGGAATTCGAGACTCATCGCCGGCGGTGTGTCCCAGTGTGGGGCCCTCGGGGAGATAAGCTCCCTGAACGGCTAATCTACCCTTGGAATAGCCAATGCGGAACGCGCAACGGCCATATTAATAAACCAAAGTTGATTCATTCATTCTAGAGAGGACTTTCCGGGAGCGCTGAGACGTTTCAGAGAAGGAATCAGCGCCAAACCCTGAAACGAGTCTACGTCATTCAAACTGTTGAGAAAAAGGAAAGACACCTCGAATGAACTAAAAAAGGATCGTCTCTGAATAAAAACAACGAGTAGTCTGTGCAATCTTGCCACAGCACGAGAGTTGGAGAGATTATACATGCTGATGTGTGCGGACCGATGGAGGTCTTGTCGAAAGGAGGGTCTCGTTTCTCCGTTCGCTTCAAGGACGACTTCAGTCGGTATCGTCGAGTGTTCTCTCTGAAGACGAAGGATGGCGTGAAAAATGGCAGCTTATATCCTCAACCTCACAGGAAAGTCGTCCATCGAAGGAAAAACTCCACATGAGCTGTGGTTTGGGCAAGAGGTGCGTAGTCTTAGTCATCTGCGCATCTTCGGTACAGAGTGCTATGTTCATGTTACTAAGGAACTTCGCAAGAAGTTCAACGCTAAATCCCGTGCTGGTCACATTGTTGGGTACCTGAACGAAAGAGATTGGTATCAAGTCTGGCTGCCCTCCGAAAGCAAGTTGGTGTGCTCTCATGACGTGAGAATCTAGAATGAGGTCACCTCTCGAAGCCCTGCGACGCGCCAGCAACGGATATCGGGGAGGAGAGCGAGGTCTCCGTTGGTTGACGAGGAGGACAGGAACTCTGGAGGTTCGCTCAAGATTATGCACCGTTCGTTGTTTGCTAGCCGTCGCCGCGCAGAGACGACTCATCCTAGCGCAGTCTGACGTCAAGACTGCGTTCCTGTATAGCAGACTGGACGAGGAAGTTTATCTCGAACAGCCGGAAAGATTCAAGGACGGCATAGACAAGGTTTATCGCCTGAAACGCAGCCTCTACGGGTTAAAGCAGGCTCCCAGATATTGAAATCAGCGTCTTGTCGGATTCTTGGAACAGGCCGGTTTGACAAATTTTGCTGCAGAGAGAGCCCCCTTTCATCGTCAAAGGGAAGGAAGGTCGCTGTACATGGTAACCTTCTTGGACGACGGACTCATCGTTGGGAGTGAGGATGCCAAGATCGAGAGCTTCCTCGCTCAATTAAAAGAGGCCTTCAAATTCACGATCGGTAGCTTGGATAACTACCTTGGAATGAAGATCATCTGTGGGACAGAAGGAATCAGCATCAGTCAACAATCGCACACAAAGAGGATTTTCGAACAATTCGGGATGGCGGAGCCCAACCCGGTAGCAACGCCAGCCGTCAAGGACGAAAGTGAATAAAAGGTGAGCCTGCCAACCAATGTGCAACATCGTGCTGCGGTTGGCTGTCTCATGCATCTCTCGAATGCGACGCCACCAGATGTCTCTTTCACGGTCACTCGAGCGGCGCGGTCTCTAGAAAATCCGACCGAAGCCGACTGGCTGGCAGGGAAGCGTATTCTCAGGTTCCTTCAGATTCCGCGGACAGCTGTATCAAGTACAAACGGACCCAGGGACTGCCGGACGTGTCGAACTCAGCAGTGGCCGTTTATAGTGACGCAGACTACGCGGGATGCAGGCGGACTAGAAGATCGACAACGGGTGTCGTCGCTCTCGTAGCAGGACGAGCGGTGACGTGGGCGAGTCAACTACAGAAGACTACGGCTTTCCACCATAAACGCTGAGTTAGTGGCCGCTACCGAAGGGGCCAAAGAACTTATTTGGCCGAAATCGCTCCTTTCAGACATTTCAGGGTCTCCAGGTGCTATTCCCAAGCTCTACGTGGACAATGCGAGTGCCGTGAAGTTGGCAAAGAAACCTGAGTTCCGTAAGCGGTCGAAACACATAGAGGTTCGCCACTTCTTCGTAAGAGAAAAATGGCTTGCGAACGAGCTCAGTCTGGAGCATGTGGCCGGAACTCACCAGTTGGCGGACGTCCTAACCAAGCCTCTGGACCGTGACCGTGTTAATCACCTCCGTGGAGCAGTTGGCTCAACGATTCTAAAGAGCTGTCTTTCCAGGGGAAGTGTTGAGAAAGAGGAAAGACACCTCAAATGATCTATAAAAGGATCGTCTCTGAAAACAAACAACGAGTAGTCTGTGCAATCTTGTCACAGTACGAGTCTCTAGTTTTCGGTTCCCCCAGATTTTCTCTACACAAGCCACTATCCCTCATCTGCACTTGTTGACCCTCGCGCGGGGAACTCATAGCAAATAATCAACGACACAGAGAGCTGTCTATTCAAATATCCAGACAAAACAATTCCCACACCACAACGTAGACATCTCGGATGACCACTTCCATTGCTTGTCATGGATATGATGACAGTATTGGGGAACTCCTCCAAAATATCATCGGCAGTCTGCAACGAATTCAGTGAATCAAGAGGTCAGAGACGAACAGACTCAATAAGAGGTGTTTTTATGTTGTGTCCGGCGTTTTTAACGGCGGAATCCTCAACACGCAATTGCAGCAACTTGAAAAGGTTTCCGATGCGCTGGCTTCCAGCCACCGCGGGTCGCTCGCTACGCTCGTGATCTCAGATGATTCCAACTGCCACAGCTGCAGCGACTCCAGACTCATAAATTACGCCAGCATCATTCTCACTGACTGGTCATTCCTGTGTTTACGTCGTGGAACAACTCGCCGGACGCCTAACAGAAACAAACCGAATAAACTTCTTAGGAAAAAAATGTCAGTGGACGGTAATGTTGCTTCAGGCGCAAAGTGGCGAGTTCAGGGCGTGCCAAACAGCGATGCAGCAAACGAGGAACGCGGAGGGAGTGGGGGAAGAGGCCGCCGCAAAGGAACATGAACGCACAATAGAGAGCGAGCTCGGGCGAGACCTCTACTTATAGGACGTTCTTTGCCGGACGCTTCGAACGGAAACAAGAACGGATCAAGAAACTTCGAACCGAGAACTTCTGTCGCGTATGGCCATCGCCGTAGGTTCTTCGCCGGTTTCTAGAGCCGAACCCTATCAGGGAAAGACCCTCGCTTCGCTCGGGAGTCATTTCATTCCGTCGAACCCGGCTCCGAGGGGGCCCAATATGCACGACGACGCAAGACTCGAAAGGAAGACATCCGAAATAGCTTCCCAACAAGAGCTAGCCCCAACGCTGAAGAGATGCGTTACTCAAAATATGAGACCGTTCAAAGAGATCGAACTCCTCGCAGCGAGGTACAAGACAAGGTACTGGCATGGTGGGCCACAAATCCTGCAGCCTGCCCATCCCTATGCGGCTTGGCTCGCATTATCCTTTCAATCCCAGCGACTTCGGCCGAGCCCGAGAGGAGGTTTCCATCTGCTGGCAATGCGTTGCAAGGGAAACGATGCTCATTGGAGCCGACAACGATGGCGAAAACGTGATTCATTCACGATGACAAAATTTTCTCCCGAAATGTTGAGCTATTCTGTCCGCGCTGGCTTAACCCGACGAAGTATCTAACTGTGAGACGCATCCGTCATACTTACACAGAAAGTTTCCTCTCCAGTTTGAGCTTTCAATACGAGGGGTGTTTGTGGACTCGTAGCTGAGTGTAAATGTGAATCACTCTCACTCGAGTGACAACATAAAAATCACGCTGATTCACGGCAGGCAAACTTGATTGTCTCTCTCTCTCTCGCACGTTTACAAGCTTCGATATTGCGTTCATTCAGCCCATGGTGAATAGGAAGTTCCCGATTTTAGCAGCCGTGGGTTCTGAAGCACTCTGAGTACCGCTTGCATGAAAGCTGTGATACGACGTTGTGGAAGAATCGCGGGAAATGCAAGACAAGATAGTACACTGCACAAAAAATGATTTATTCTACCTTCCATTTGACGCTACCTATCTTGAGGTGTAGTTTTAAGAACGCAATTATATCGAGATTCTCGACCGTCACATATTAAGCTTGCATGTCTCACAGTCTCCCAGAGTTTTGGTACAACATGTTGTACACCGGTAGGTTTTTTTCCGAGATGCTGCGTCGATCTTCTCTCAGAAATTCCGAGTACTGACTGAAAGAACGCTCCACGGTGACACTACTGACCGGTACGCTAAGGCAAGCCAGCGCGATATCGGAAAGTGTCGGAAATCTCGGAGCTGAAGTCGACAACGTGGTCGAAATGGCTCAATTTTTTTGCCGAATCGAGGAAGACGTTGAGTTCGCTTTCGTTAAGTTATCTTTGTCGAACCAGGGGATGTTTTCGCAAACAAATCTCGGATCGATGGCGGTGTTCCGTACATCCTTACGAAAATGTCGGGAATCGCGGGAATCGCTCGAAATTGATGAGTGTTTGAGCTGGAAGCCTCACCTAGCGAAATTGCATGATAGGCTAAGAACCGTGTCCAAACACTATTCAAGATATATAGAGCATGTTCACCGAAAACTACGAGAACAGTTTACAAGGCTCTCTTTGAATCATTGCTGAGATACGGACTCCTGGCATACGGTGCGGCGTTTCAGGCTTCGATCGGACCAGTCGAGCAGATACAAGCCAAAAATGTACGAAGAATAATGAAAAGGAGAGAAGGCGAAAGCATCGAAGACATTTTTCAAAGAACAGAGATCCTACCACTCAAGAAGTTATATCTGAAATGCCTATTGAACGAATGCCATGTTAAGAGAATTCAGGACACTGCTATGCTACTGGCCTAGCTAAGCTCAGACCACAGAAATGTGACTAGATATGCCTCCTTGATAAGACCAATGAAACTACGATTGCGAAGATCTGAAAAATACTTAATGCACAGATATGCGGAACTATATGAAAATTTTGGCGATGAGGTGACGAACTTTAGCCTACCACCAACCGCGCAGAAAGAAAAAATCGTGGAGTTTGTTAACAGAATCCCTCTGACGGAACTGAGTGAAATACTCTTTTGAGCAAAATAGTAT
>JAJSRV010000114.1:118810-129005 GCA_021527715.1 Neoseiulus cucumeris
CAGAGAAGAGAAGGACTCTACGTCTTCGAAGCTTTGTGCCCAGCCGAGGCAAACATCGCCGGCATGAAGAAGAAGGTCAGTCTGTCAAAGGCTCATCGCACTTTCGCGCATGTGAATGTCGATACTCTGAGACGCATGTTGAAGTCAAGAGGATATGAAGTAATCAATGATTTCGTCCAGTGCAATGCATGCAACCAAGGAAAGATGACTCGAGCAAGCAACAGACCGAAACCAAAGGACGCTCTCGCCCCAAGAATCGGACACATCCATGCGGATGTATGCTCGCTAGATGTTCGTAGCTACGAAGGCGCTAATCATTTTCTGACACTTACAGACGATAGAAGCCGCTTCAGAAAAGTTTACTTCATCCAGACCAAAGACCAGGTACCAGAATGCATTTGACGATTCACCAAGTGGTTCTTCAATCAAAGCGGACATCAAGTTTATCATCTTCACTCGGATCAAGGGACGGAATTCCGAAACAAGGATGTCTACGAAACTCTCAACAACATCGGTGCAGACTACAGCTACTCACCAGCCTACAATCCTCAACTCAACGGAATTTCAGAGAGACTCAACCGAAGTTTGCTGAATATGGCAAGGACCATGCTCAAGGAAGCGGACGTTCCAAAGCCACTTTGGGTGAACGCCGTCGGTTTCGCCACCCACATCTTGAACTGTGTCATGATGGATGAGCAGACCGGTAAGAGTCCGTACGAAATAATTACTGGTCGAAAGCCTTTCCTAAATCTAGTGAAACCTTTCGGCACAAAGTGTTTCTTCTACAATCGCGATCCCAACAAGAAGAAACTTGATGAAAGAGGACACCATGGCGTGATAGTTGGAATCGAAGAAGACGGACTCTCGTATCATGTCTGGATACCAGGGTCCATGAGAGTCATCCAAACAAAAGATGTCAAGATTGATAAGGAAGAACCACTCTTGAGTGATGAAGAAAAAGAGAACGAAACCGAGACAACATCAACGGAACAAGAAAATGAGCCAGCAACCAACAACGAATCCTACGAAAGAGAGCCGTCATCTAGTGAGCCAGCAGCACGTTCCTCCTCGCCTGTTCGGTCAGTACAAGAAGATTCAACAGTAGACGCGTCTGGTAGCTCCTCCAGGCGAAGGAGAGAGGGGCTGAGAAGCAGAGAGAAGCTGAGAGCACCAAAGAAGTACGAAGCCGGCATCGCCGACGTACAGGCGAGAGAAAGCAACAGAGTAAGGGATCCCATAGTTAAGGCTGACGAGCCAAAGTGTTTAGAAGATGTATATAAGTCAGAATATAGGCAGGAATGGTTACAGGCACTTGCATCTGAAATAGGTTCACTAAAATCACATGGAGTTTGGACACTTACAGAGCTGCCACCCGGAAGACGAGTTATAGATACAAAATGGCTCTTCTCTACAAAACGTGATGAACTCGGAAATATTTCTCGATTCAAATGTCGTCTCGATGCCCGTGGTTTTACTCAGGAACCAAACGTAGACTTTAAAGAAATATTCAGCCCGGTTTGTAAATACGATTCCGTCAGAATAATTCTATCTATCGTTGCAAAACTCAAAATGGTCACCCGACATTTCGATGTATCGACTGCATTTCTCAGCGCTGATCTTTCAGAAGACTTGTACATTCAACAGCCAGAGGGATTCGATGATGGCTCAGGACGAGTCTGCCATCTTCACAAATCTCTCTATGAACTCCGACAAAGCAGCCGAATGTTCAACCTGAAGATTGACAAGGTGCTGAGGGACATCGGAATGAAACCATGCCATGCAGACGCCTGCATCTACATAAAAGATCCACCAGGTAGAGTTCTTCTGGCGCTATTCGTGGACGATGGTCTCCTTGCAGCCGAAAGCGAAGATGCAATCAACGAGTTCCTCACAAGACTCAAGGAGACATTCGAGATCACCGTCAAGGATCTAACCCTCTACCTCGGACTTCACATCGAGCAATCATAAGATAGGGGTGAGATACGAATCCACCAATCCCGATACATTGATGAGTTAGCAGAACGATTCGGTCTAAAGGATTGCAGACCAGTTGCTACACCAATGGAAAATTCCTCATGGGAAAACTACGACGGAGAGGTAGACCTGAACCTGAGGTATCGAGAAGCAGTCGGAGCGCTTTTATTTGCCGCTTCCGTTTCAAGATTCGACATCGGCTTCACAGTAAACTTCCTCAGCCGTTTCCTGGAAAGACCAACCAAGCCGCTCTACAAGCTCGCATTACGAGTGATCCGATATCTGAAGGCAACCAAGACGCACGGCATCCGGTATGCTACCGAAAGTTCAGACGAACTGGTGTGTTTCTCCGATTCAGATTTCGCCAGCGACAGCGAAACACGGAGATCAGTTTCCGGAGCATTGATCTATTTCGGTGGACCAGTGGTCTGGAGGTCAGTCCGTCAAAAGTCAGTCGTCCTGTCGACGCTGGAGGCGGAGCTTGTGGCCTTATCCGAGTGTGTGCGAGAGAGTACATGGGTCTCTCGCCTCTTGGAAGAACTAGGTTTCACAGTCCTTCCACATCACTTGGTGGACAATCAGGCAGCCATCTGTGTCGCTAAGACGAACCAAACCAACCGACGTTCGAAGCACATCCAGGTTAGAGAATTCTATTGCCGAGAGAAGTTTCTGCGAGGAGAGATAACCATTGAATACTGCCCAACGGAAAGAAATGTTTCGGACATTATGACAAAGCCCTTGGTAAGAGTCAAATTCCAGGAACTCCGAAATCTTGCTGGTCTTCTTCCCACAGATGGCTCCCAGGATTCAAGCGATCATCATCCTGCTCCTGACGGCAACAGCGGCAGCAAGGGCGGCAAACTACTTTGAGTACGAGGACTGCACAGAGTTCTGCAGGAGGACAAATCTTTCGTGCACAATCACGGAAACCAATCCTGAAAATTTCCCGTGTGATTGCTACGAGGATCAACAAGCCTGCGAAGACAGGGCAGATCGAGACACCGTGTGCCTCAGACCAGGCAAACCCCCGGTCGGGGGAGAAGCGATTTGGGATGCTTGGTCAAAGCACAACCCACCAACGCCACCAACGCCGCCAACGCCACCAACGCCACCAACGCCACCAACACCACCAGGACCACCAGGACCGCCAGGACCACCAACGCCACCAACACCACCAGGACCACCAGGACCGCCAGGACCACCAACACCGCCAGTGCCACCAACTCCAGGACCAGCTCCGTCACCTCCAATGCCGTTTCCAGTTCACCCGAACGAGAGATCATTCTTCTGGATTGTAGTGGCAATCTCGCTGGTATCCTCCATCGGAAACTTAGCGTTCATGATGATCAACATCCACAGATGGTTGAGAAGGAGAAGCGACCAACAACCACAACCTCAACAGGTGGAATCACCAAACTACGTCCGGCTAAGAGACGAAAATCTTCAGGACGAACCATGAGTTATGCTACATATAAACAATAGATCACATTAAATAAACACGGGCTATAGTATTTAGTAAATCCAATGGCCATTTTATTCAAGTGTTTAAACCTGCTTAGATATCAACACTCATCAGATGACATATGAAACTATTCAATGGAGCCTTCGGATTCATAGATAATGAAGTTCGCGCATGATCGATCGATACGCTCTTGATCAGACTGAGAAATAACTCTTGATTTCAGAAAAAAGCGTCGAGCATAAAGGTTCTCAGGGACATGGCCTGAGAAACGAACAAACACACAGGCCTGTTCTCTCTCGGACACGCACAGTCTCATACTGCTGAGGCGAGAGCAACGAAAGGAGTTCATGAAAAACCAGGTTTTGAACGGTATCCTCTCAACATTTGATTTCAGCACAGAGATTGGAACTTCAGCGTCTTGGATTCTTGAACCACCAGGAGGATCAGAGTTTCGAGATGCAGAAACTGAAACTGGCGGATTACGAGTTCCCGAGGAGGGATGTGGAGGAGTCTTGAAAGGACGAATACGATTTTCCGAGGGTGAGACAGCAACAGGAAGAATTTGATGCCGACGGGAGTTTCCTTCTAATTCCGGAGAATTAGCATATAGCACATAGCATGAAATCACTTACATGAATTCATAAGCACAAGTATGAGAACGAGAACAACGATCGGAATGAAGAACAGCAAAAGGGTGTTTCCAACTTTCGTAGAAAAACGAAAGCACGGACGACGTGAAAGATCACGGCGGGAAGAAACAGCGTGCTCTTCACCATCGGTACCAAGATCAACTTGCATGGCGTGATCGGACTCTTCAGCAGATCGGATGGTGGAGATCGGTGGAACATTTGCAAGATCCAGAAGGACGTCCTGTTGAGAAGCGGTTGGTGGAACAGGATGACGGGATCCACACAAACAGTTTGAGTCAAGATCAGCAATGGGTGAAGGATCACACTGTGCGTCGTTCTCTCCGAAGCCCATCAGTTCAACTTTTTCACGCGATACGACACTGTTCTCTTCCAGATACTCGTTCATCCCATCACTTGTACTCAGCAGGTCCTCAGCTTTAATTCCGCGGGGACGTTTCTCTGTCTGATGAGGCAGTGGAAATTTGCGCTTGTAAGCAGGAAGCTTCACTGATCCAGGAGGGCAGACTTTCTTAAACAGAGCGTTGAGTTGTCCACACTCTTGATCAAAAGGAAATTCACTCTTCGTCGATGCGTTTCCCACTTGCCATTCCCCGATCATTTGCCGGAGAGTGCGCAGCCAGTCTCTTCGAATGTCATCAGCGGTACGATGACTCCGAGTAAAAGAATGAACCATGATGGAAAACAGAATTCCGGATGCGGGAAACTCAATCATTATGAAAACCGTACTTCAATCAGATCAAGCCAGAAGAAAGAGGAAGAAGTGAAATCAGAGACCGTTATCAGGAAACCAACGCTCAGTGGCGCAGAGAGCAGACCACACGAAGTTTACCGTCCGTTTGAATCATGAGAGCTTGCTTCCATTTTTAAATCCCTGTTTATTCAATGCATAGAAGAAGACAACGAGTCACTACAGTCCATGGATCAGATTTCCCATTCTAGATTGATTTCCTTGTTTGTTCTCGCTTCCACCCGATTGTGAACGGGGGAGTGATGATAAAGGTACTATATCTTTGTAGTTCACAACCGAGTGTCAGCACTACTTTTCTAGACGATAGTACTTGAGACAGTCGGCAGAAAGCTAGAAGGAGATAAATCAGAAATGTACTTCGACCACCAAGTGACATAGATAGAGATAAAAAGAGGCGCTACTAGATAGAACTCTAGACAGATAGTACTCTCCCTATATAAGGTGAAATAAAGCGTGGCACCAGTAGTGCGAACGGTTAGTTGTTGTCGAACCGCTGTCTCTTCACTGTGTGAGCCATCCGTAGCATCGCTCCTTGGTTACACGACTAGTCAGAGTTGTCTTGCCGCAGAGCTAGAAACGAGCCCTTGTTCATCAGTATATGTAGATCTAAGTATCCCCCAACAACAATAAGAGAGGTAGTTGCTGCTCTCAAGTATTAGCTTCTATGACTCACAGCTTAACCACTAACAGGGCGTAGCCCTAGTGGACACCACAGATACCCATCATGAGCAAACAAATGAAGCTAATTTTTAAAAAAAAAATATGAGAAAATCGAGATTTCTGCGAGAAATTTACAGCCCTAGTCGTAATCCATTAGATGGTAATTTCGTGCCTCTGGCTTTTCAATAAAACACAAAACCAATTGTTAAAACCTACGATTTCTCTCGTACTAAGCAGGACTACCATCACCATAACTAACCTGTCTAACGACGCACAGTGGCCAATTTCGCCAAAGGTGGACAAAAACCAAAGTCGGAACCTCGGTTTTCTGAGTGTGGCATGTTGTTCTCCGATACCTAAAAGTCCGGAAGGCACAATTTTTTTCGAACCCAACTCATTTTTAATGCCTGTTTTAGGCCCCGCAACATGGGGGAAATCAGCATCTCGCAGACCGTCTATTTCCGTCGTTGACCTTCCGAGCAAAAAATTAACATAAATTAAGACACCCTCCAAAAAAGTGTCGCTTTGATCAGTTTCTGTACGTCTGATTTAAGTCACCCAGTAACTCACTTGGTCAGTCCTCGACCCCCAAGTATTCAAATGAATTCGATGAAGGAAAGCAAAATTTCAGCTAAAATCAATCATTTTGACCAATGTGGAAAACACATTTGGCATCATTTGGCAAGTACGAGGTAGGTGCCATAATGTGGTCCATTCTGTCCTCAATCAGGGGCGATTCGCGCATTCTTTGCGGAAATTGAGTTGGAGCCCTTTTTCTGATGGCTGGGAAAACCCCGGATCCGTCGAGTTCTGCAAAAATCGCCCTGCTACGAATGCTCATAGCTCGGCACCTAGAAAGGCCAGAGCGCTGAACGACAACTCTTTGGAAAGCTCTGATCGAACTCTTCCCGATCCTGACCGAATCAGCCCCCAACTTGCAATTCTGGCGATTTCAGAGCATTTTTGAGCCGCCGACCTGAATTATGCCCCCCGGTATCATGGATTTCATCGTGCCCGGCTCCACTAAAGGAGCTGCTCGAGAGTTCACTGCAACCCCATCTTGGAGTGTTCTTCTCCCGCAACAAAACGAAACCAGAATTAGAGTTTCAAATCGGCCGCGTCACGACTCTAGAGCACTTCAAAGGAGACGACCGAAATGTTGGCACATATGGTCGTCAGATGCGCCGCATCGAAAACAAGACTTTGAAAACTTGATAAAGAACTTATCAGATGAAGAACTTATCAGATAAAGAACTTATCGCATAAAGGACTTATCAGCAGACATGTGCTTCCAGGGTACGGAAGCACGCTCGTACACTCCAAAAACCCTGGTACGGACCGGTACGGAACGGGTACGATGAGGATTCCGTACCAGCCGTACCGGGTGGAAGCACATGTCTGCTTATCAGATAAAGCACTAATCAGATGAAGCACTTATCAGATAACGAACTTATCAGATGAAGCACTTATGAGATAAAGCACTTATCAGATGAAGAACTTATCAGATAGAGCACTTATCTGATGAAGCACTTATCAGATAAAGCACTTATCAGATAAAGAACTTATCAGATTTTCCACGATGTCAACCTCAACCACCTGGTTGCCAAAATCCTGAAGCCGCTGTGCCAATGACTCCACATTGGCAATAAGTGTAGGGGAAGCCTACCAGTTAAGAACCAGTGAGCAGTTATGGGCCATTTTTCGGCTTTTCCGCGATTAAAAGGCGCGAAACGATAAATGAAACATCTTCTTGACGTTGTGAGCGGGGTTCAATCCTACAGCTATCGAATCGCGCGGAAAATGAACTTATTCCTCTCTTAGGTAGCGTTTGCTCAACGATAGAATGCTCAGTACCGAAAATCCCGGGTGAACCTTATTGAGAATCTTAAGCGCATAGCAACTTTCCCCTTTTTCCGAGGCTCTCAGCCATTATCGAAAGAGTTCTGATTTTTTTTTCTGGTGATTTGGGCGAGTCTGACGCTCCATTTCCGTGAGTGCCAAACATGAGTTGACTCTTGTTGAAACCGTTTCCGGCGTGGCCCAAAACTGGTCGGCTCTTTTTGATGGCCCGACCACTTCGGAATATTTCGAGATTCAAGGTTCACTAAATTAAGCGCTCAGATTGCTCGAACTAGAGTCGACAAAGAAGAGAAAGTTCTTGATTCGTTTGCGGACATCGCCGCTCATTAGAGATTGCTGACGAAATTTGAATGTTGGCTGCTTGAAAGTGAGCGGTTCCAATGAGTAGTGCGAGAGACGCTGAAGAGACAAGCTGTGCCCTGACGAAAATCCCTTCCTACGTCACAGCAGGAATGCCACACGTGAGTTTCCATCTCTCACCGTCCTTTTTTCATGTTAAATTGCTTCATTATCTGTCTTTGGCGTGCTTGTGGTGAAAAATTGTTCCCCACTCGGGAGAACTCCGGATGGTCCGTGCTTCGGGATCCCCACCAGCTCCTCCGCTCTTTGACACTCCAATCGTTCTCGCATTCCAGAATGCGAACTATTCCGACGCGGATCTTGAGAATGCCATCAAGGCCGTGATACAAGGCTGGAGTCAAAGAGCTGCTGCAACGAAGTTCAACGTTTCCCGCAGTACGCTTCAGCGGAAACTCGAAGACGACCACCCGCAGAAGAAGCGTCGCGGTCCGAGCCCCATACTTGGAGGAACTGAGGACGATATAGTAGAATGAGTGAAACAAATGGCGAGAATGGGGTTCCAAGTCACCCGAGAAGCACTTTTGGATGTCGGTCGGAAGCTCGCAAGAGATGATAACGCCCGAGGTCTCGATATGACATCAGCGGAGACGTGGCTGCGTCTGTTCATGGGTCGCCACAGAGATCTTGTCTTGCGTATGCCGGAGCACATCTCAAACGCACACGCGTTGATTACAGAAAGTATGAGGTCATATTTTTTTAGGAGCTGTGGAAGCTATTCGTCGGAGCAATGGCGCCAAATATCAACCTCGTGAGGTAAAAATTTGGATCCCGTAGAGTTGTTTGTTGAAGGGTTCCTCTATCGAATGCTACCGGAATCAGCTCGCTATCGCTTCTCATCGAGATTTGCGAGCCGAATCGGAAAAAATTCCCTACTAAAATTCGCCACCCCGTATATGTAGCGGGGGAAGGGAAAATGAGACTCTTCGTCATCGCAGTCCTCCGTCGCAGCCTGATGTTCCGCCCTGTATCCTTCATAAACCACGAGCTCGTCTGAATAAATTGACTGTTGTGTTACTCGTTGTACTGTTGCGCTGTTCGCCTCTTCATTTCGGGTTCCCTGACTTGCAGTCACTTCTCACTGGTCCAAATCTGTGCTCCAGTGATTCAAATTACTTCATCAATAATTGAGACAATATTACTATCGTCCTGCCGACTGCTAGAAGGGTTCGAATAACTAGCAGATCCTCTCCCAGACTGATTCGCGGTCCAGGTAAACAAGCAGCAGTCGTGATTTTTTTGAAGGGGGTCTTTCCTTAATGGCGGACTATACGCAGGATGTACTGCCACAATTGCCAGGTCTAAAACGCTTCGCCGATCGACATCTTCGGTAGCGGCTGGTTTTTCAACATATCCGCCGCGAAAACTGCTGTAGTGGCATCCAGGTTCATGAGCATCCATTCATTAGCTTCTAAAACTGCTGGGCTTCGCGTTTATGAATCGAAAGCTTAGCAGCAGGTTAAACCTTGACCGCGGAATCAGATGGAGATTTCAATGTTTGTCTCAGCTCCTCACACTTGCTGCAAATGTCGGTTCTCGGGGTTCTGAACACCACAATGTATCCTGTAGTGAATGTTGCCGGTCCCCCTTGGCATGGGACTGTAACCGTGCTTCGGCGGGGCTGAGTTTCAGAAATCTGTTCCAGAGTCTTCTTGTGTATCTCAGGCATCAGAAAAAACTTACCTCGATTTGTCGCACGCTGTGTCACTCTTTCTATAGCGATTTTCCGCAGGCGTCCGCGGTAGCTCTCTCAGTGAAGGCTCGGAGTTTGTCTCCATAAATACTGCCAGCGCTTTCATTATCGGTATAGGACCCTCATAACCTGAACTTATCTCATGATAGAACATATTTACTACATCATGTGATTGAAAATGAAGTCTTGCAACGCTCGAGGACCAAATGAAATCACCTCTGTCAGGTCGCTGCAAGAGCGCTCTCACAGTCAGTGGAACAGCGCGGCGCCGCGCTTTGGGAGAGGGAAATCTTTTTGTCCGCCGTCGGCCCACGGTACCGTATCAGATGCCAGAAATCTCACGTGCCAGAATCTCAGATGCCAGAATCTCATGTGCCAGAATCTCATATGCCAGAATCTCATATGCCAGAAAGCTACCCTTTCCCACTGTTAGCGCGACGAGAGCGAAGCTTCTATGGATCCGACTCTTCCGCAGAGACAGGGGCACGGAGGGGTTCACTCAGTGCAGACACAGTGTATCGAAAAAGCAGGAGAAAGCTTGGCCCCATGTGCTAACTAGAGTTCCCTGATAGCAGGAACAAAATTACTCTCTTTGCTGATCGATTGTTGCGTAAGAAGGGGCAAATGGGGAGCCTCTATCATAATTTTCCCGTAGATTATGTTCGAGTATCTCCAAACTCAAGGACTCCGTTCCGCGAATCCACTAGAATGTCAAATTAGCTCGAACGGCAGCTGATCGGCGGAGCATTTACATCGCGTCGGATCCATCTCGGAGGAACTCTAGGCTGATG
>JAJSRV010000114.1:131337-258079 GCA_021527715.1 Neoseiulus cucumeris
ATCCGACGATCTCCATAACTTAACTTAGTGAAGCGACGTGGGCGTCGCAAGGTCAGGAGTGGCCGACTGTTAGGGATTATGCAGGTATATAGCATCTTCGCGTCGGGCGCTTCCAGCGCCCGCAGCTAGAAGGCCTCCCGCTATACGATTTCAAGACGTACAAAGCGCGCTCAAAGAAATTCAAGTAGAGTTAGTGTGTGCGCGCGGTGTCCACGAGGACACGCGCAGGGCGGAACTGAATAAATCGAGAGTGAAACCGAGTGTCCTGGCGTGTTTCGTTGGGGAGGAAAGATTTGCTGACACAAGTGAGCTGCCAGACGTTGCACACGTCGTTTGAAGATACGAATGTTTGGTCAGGAAAAAGGCGATTCGGATGCTCAACTCGTTTTATTTCCTCGCAGTCCAACCGCGCACCTTCGCGCCCCGACTCGAAGTGTTTCTTGTTGTTTTCATCGCTCTGGAAATTTCTACTGCTATGTTGACAGTGGGTGGTCTTTAAGAGGGCGCATCGAGCGCGCTGAATGAAAGTAAGACTGTCTATAGTTCCTAGTTTCTAACACGAAGGAGGCTACAGAAAGCTTCAGAGCGAATTCGGGTTCGGTTCCGTCATACCTGTAGAAACAGTACTAGATTGAATGCTTCCGCTCGGCCGCTTTCGCGACGTCTCGCCCCGGTTTCTATTCACTGGTGTCATACATTTTTCTCAATGAAAGGTGGCAGTGCCACTTGCCCCACCGGGTAACGATTCGCAATTACAGGCGTGTGACCATGATGAAAATGCATACCACGAATTGTTCATTCGTATGTTTACTTACGAGGACTGGTAGATATCGCCTGAGCTGTAGAGATGCATGGTACATAGTAGAGGTTGAAGCAGGCAAGTCTGACTGGAACAGGGAATCACTACATGATAGCTTTTTATGATTGTTCAGAAAATAAAACTGATATCATATACGAACAGGAGTCTCTGAAGAGGTGGGAAAATAAAAGGGTGTGTTTGGAGAAAATGTGGCATCATTTTCAATTATTTATACGGGGAGGTTTTCCTCTTCGCTCGCAACATTGGTGCTCGCGATGGAATATCCTTTCCGCTCTTCCGTGATTCGCTCACTCGTTGATCGTGCGGAAGTCTTCCGCATGCAATGTCTGTTCGAAGCTCTTCGGCGAGCTGTTTTACTCGCCCAACCGCGTACAGTTTCACAGCGCTGGCGCGGGAGAACGTCAAGACGTCCTCCACTCCGTCGACCTGAGGAAGGAGCCAGGTCGGTGGTTTCTAGTGTGATAGTTCTGGGTTCAGGCCGTCTCAACGTGTCGTCTTGCGTTAGCTTTCTTCGCTCTTACTAGGAGCCATCACAACCTGACCAGAGCGAATTTCGATGACACTTGGCAAATAGGTAGTCCTCGAGATAAAACTCAAACACTTTTGCCAAAGGATTTCCCAGGCAAATGCTGCGTTAGCCCGTAATGAGCCCTCCGCCGCCATGTAATCACTAATCACAACACTGTGCCGGCATCCCGTCCAAGATGGCGGTTTTCCGTCACTTCAGCGGGGAAGGGGAGAGAGTGAACGCGCGACTCTGAGAGAGAGAGAACCGAGGATTCGTTAACGTCAGCAGTCAGCAGTCCACAGCTCTTTGGAAACAAGCTCGGATCTATCGAAATAAGGGCTCCAGGCAATTTGAGCGCACGGAAATGAGAGCGCACAGCCGAGAAGAGCGCGGAGGAAATCTGAGGCACGGAGGAGATGTGAGCGGAGGACCGATCTGAGCGCCGGAGAGACTTGAGCGCATGGACTATTTGAGCGAAAGCGCGCCCGCTGGTGAGATCCGCCGTGGTGCACGAACGAATCAGGGATAGAGACCAAGAAAGACACCTGGTTTCGCGCGGCGCTATCGCCAAAGTTAAAACTCGAGATGAGTCTACGGTACTTGGCCACAGGCGATAACCTGTCCACGTTGAGCGCTCTCTGTCGTATTCCGAAGAACACCTTCTCCGTGTTCTTTCCAGAAGTCTGTGACGCAATTTACAACGCGTTGCAAGAGTTCGTTCAGGTTAGTTCATCTTCGTACTATTAATGAGAGACAAACGTTTACGGAGGTTACCTTCAGAAGAATAGGTAGAATAAATATATATGCACAATCACAGAGGTATCACAAGTTATGGCGGGACGAGGCTATTGAAGGGAAAAAGCAGCTCAAAAAGTGCTTAAAACGGGCTCCTCATCATAATTTTCGTCCTCGCTATCGTCTTGGGCCTCGGTTCCGATACTGGCGCGCGCGGGAACGGCACCAACACCGTTGTTGTCGGAAGAGGCCATGACAGACGGATGCCTCCTCTCTCCACTTTCACTCCTTTCCTCCAACTTTACTCGATTTGAAACCCGTTTTTGGAGGAGCCCTCTGGAGGAAACCATTTCGGCACGCGTCCAACGGCCAATTTAAATATCCACCTTCTCTCTCCGCTCCATAGACTTTGCTTGCGCGTTTCAATCTGGAGGCTCCCTGCGGAGGCTTCCCCGGGGGAAACAGTGTGAACGCGCCTCAAGAATCGAGTCGTTGATGACGAAAAAGCATCCACGTTTGTTCTTTTTGCGGAAGGAGCCGTTAGCTTGTGGTCCGCGTCCTCGAAATCTAGTGTTTTTTGCTGTGTTGAACGTATTCACGAGCAGTAAATATGCGGTTGGACTTCGTGGAATCAACTCGAGGGAAGCCTCTTCTTGTTCTGGGAAATTTTCTGTTCCGAAAGGATCGGAATACGTCCACAGGGACCTCCTGGCATTGTCTTGGGAAGTTGTGTACCGCAGCTGTGCTTACGGTGAACGGAAAATGCGGGGTGAGTGTTCGGGGAAAAAACGCATGAGACGATATTATCGAAATTTGGTCTTCACTGACAAACGTATCAAATTAGCTGAGTCTCTGGAATTTGTTCGAATGATCAACTGGCGACTAACGTGGAGCGTTGTTATGAAACAGGGAGATGGAGATGAAAATCGTATGATGGTGTTCGCGACCCACAAGAATCCAGCGCTGCTCCGCGAACGTCCGGAATGATTCCTGGACGGCACGTTCCGGGTATGTTCTCTGCTGTTTTACCAACTGTAGGTACTCGGTGCTGGTGAAACTGCGCGAGGGTACCGTTGTTCGAGTCATGTATGCGCTGTTTCCATCCAAATCGGCCGAGCAGTACCGAAAGTTCGTGCAAGTGTTGGTGGACGGATCCGACCCACACGGCCTCCATGTCGATTTTGAAGTTCCAATGATTAAGGAGCTAGAACGAGCGTTTCCAGCTGCAGGGATTATCGGTTGCGGGTTTCATTTTTTTTAATCAAAGTCTTTGGCGCCACATAGGTACAGAAAGACGAGCCGCTCCGGTCGAAGTATGAGTCCGAAGACTTTGAGCTCGGAGTACGCATGTTTCCAGCGCTGGCATACGTTCCGCTATCGATGGCGTAGCTGGCAGGGTGCTGTGTCGCTGACGGTTTGCTTGCCTTGCAGTTTGACACAATCAAGACTGTTCTATCATCGTTATTTCGACACTGATCTGTGGTACTATGAAGTGATACCGTTGTCAAATACGGGTGCCAACCACGTGAGCACCTATATGCGGAACGCTCGTATACCGCAAGTAGTCGCAGGGTGTGGAGAGTTTCAAGTCTGGCGGCCGGTTCCCTTCCTGTCGGCTGTGAGATACATATTGGGTATGGTACTCTTCCGCTAAGATCGGTAGGTAAGCATGTATCTAATATTCGATTCAACGAGCGCAAAGTATTGTAGATGAGTTTTTTGAGACTGATGGATGCAAACGTCCTTATCCTTGCCACAATCGCAATTCCACTACGAGTCTTCCTGCTGACATTCTCGACATGCCTTCAGAAACTCAGATCTGACCATGAGTCGTTGATGCAGCTAGCAATGGAGAACAAACAATCAACGAGACACCGAGAGCACTCCTGCGTTACACGTTCTGCTAGCCAAAAATCTCGATCACCCGAAACCCAGCTGAAGAAGTGTCGCGCGGCTAAGCTCCTTGAAAAGAGACGTAAGACGAATTCACGTGTTGCTGCATCGACTCTGAGTGCAAAAAGAAATCCAGCAGCGTCAGAGTCAATTTTCAAGGTTCCCAGTGAAGCCAACACCGCCGTTCGATCGCAAGATTCAACATCTGGCAGTTTCGGAACTGATGTTGCTTCTGAAACTTCGGAGAGCATCGCGCCCGAAACAGAGTTGCCACCGCTCGATAAGCTAGCTCAGGGCGGACACAGCAAGAGAAATCGTGTTGTGGTCTTCTCAGTGACTGAAATCATCAAATGGCCGAAGGACAACCCCCGAAGCACTGTGTTCTCGGCCTATGTAGCCGATCCTACGAGCGATGTTAGGCTCGATTGTGTCTGCAGCAGGTTTCATACAACACTGGAAGTCGGTCAAACGTTCGATCAACAGTTCTTCGAATGCCGAACCGCAAAGAGCGCTGGAAAACGACCCAGAGCAAAAGTGATTTCACGAATTGCTCTTGGCCATGCACACGAACTCGACTACATCGAACTCGTTGACAACAGTGAAGGCGAATTCACACTGTTTCACTTTGGAGGCGCCTCCAGGGTGGAAGCTCCCGTTTACTGCGGATGAAAGCACGGAATAGCTTTCATCGCCGATTAAAAAGCTGGTGGCTTCGAAGGCGATGACGCAGAGGGCTATGCTGAAGCGGTGCTCGAGGGTTGCCGCAGAGTTCCAGACTAACTGCCAGAAGGGCTGTTCAACTGCGACAGTAGCGAGGATAAGAAGTACACAACAAGGTACGAGAATTAGAGGTTCGAAGCGAGCTACGAAGCAGCTTAGAAGTTCACATAATGTTCTTGAAAGCGTTCCATGGGCGCTGCTCCGGCCCCCCTCAAGTAGGGTTTGATCAAGCCACAAAGGTCGCCTGCTACTGGCATTTCAGAATGCGTCGCGCGGCGAGAAATCAAAAGTTTATGCGGGCAGGCATCGCGGTCATCACGCAAGCACTGATCGCCAAGCTCCGGAAGAGGGCAGCAGCGAAAAGAAGTCGACGGCGTTGGTGGGTAAAGTCCGCAACAGCAGCGGAGCGTCTGCAACTGTCGTGCAATAGTGGGCGAAAGACAAGCCCGAAGAGCTCAAGAACCACCACAGGCTCGACGACGGCAGTTCTTGTTTTTGGTATCGCTATGCTGTGTGTGCTGAAGTGAAGCTGGAAATGTCTCCACGATATCTGGCGGCGATCGATAACGTAGGAACACTGAGCGCGCTCTACCGCATCCCACGGAGCACGTTTTCTGCTTTCTTCCCGGAGTTGTGCAGAGCTACCTACGAGGCGCTAAGAGACTTCATCGAGGTTAGTAGCGATAACCTTATTGACTCTACGTAAGGCCAAAGAAACAGGGGGCGAATCAGAGATTGGAAAAAAAGAAAGGAGCAGAGATAAGAGACAAGACGAAAAAAAATGCGCGTCCCGTTGAACGGGGGTCGAGATCGAAATCAACCTCCATCCATCGAAAACTAGTCCTGAAAACTAGAAAATAAATCATGTATCAAGTACTCCGGAGGATACTTGATAGAACTTCAACCCAGTTTGCGTATAAACTTGTGAGAAACTCTACCAGGGCATTCCAGCGGATCATCTGGTGAAAACAAACTCCCTAAAACCCCACTTGAGGCCTTTCACTCAAACTCTGGCCAGAGGTGGAGGTGATGGAGACAAATCATGGGAGTCTGATAACGGAGGCTTCTCGAAAGTTCTGCAAAAACCCAAGCTCAAAGAATTTGACGGGAGAAACTCCTACTGGCCTCTTTGGAAAGCGACTTTCCAAAAAGGCATCCATTCCAACAACAAGCTGGATGGCGAACAAAACATTCGCGATCGACAGTGAGCAGGTTACGTATCACTTGCCCGAATCTTAGATGCCCGATTCTCAGGTGCCCGAATTTTAGATGCCCGACCTTGCCCTCTCCCGCTCTACATGCTCCATGGAGCGAGGCTTCTATGAATCGAGCTACTCCAGCGGTTGATGCGAATTCCCAAACTACCCCAGCTTGATTTACGGTCGAGCTTGTAGGAGCTCTTGATTGATAGTGGCAGTGCGAGACTACCAAAGGAATCGGTCGATCATATAGATTCCGATGAGTCAGCATCTTGAATACGGACTGTGGTTCCTCGGGAAACAGCATTGATAAAGCACTCTACAAGTTGAACCTCCGCGGCGGACTCGAGCCAAAATCGGCAGAGAGCGTCGTCAGCGGCCGCGTGAGGTCATTCAAAGCTCCTGCATCATACTCGTTAAGGTTGCAAGGGTTGTAAAGAAGGAATCGCGCTTTGTATCCCCGTTTCTTCAGCTAAACATGGTGCGCTATATAGAGGTGGCGAACACACGTCTTACCATTAGAAAAGAAGCTTTTCAGACAGATGAAAGCAGGGACACGCTGCAAGGTTATCGAACGAGAGAGAGCGACGCCGGGCATTGCACAATATCAGCGAAAGGATTTCAACGACCCCTGCTGCCGATGCAATAGAGTCGACATGGTTACTTCGAGAAGCAGCTCCGTCCTCAATGTTTTCCCAACGTCGTCCAGATATTGAACTCTGCCTAGTTACTCCAATAAACAACTTCAAAGTCTACCCTTCAAGTGCCTCCGTCTATGTCGGACCTCCCCGTGAGCGGAGCGCGGCTATCGGGTACCGCCGGCCGATGTTTACCTTGCCGAAGATGTGCGCATCACGGAGGCTTTCCGTTCGCCGGAAAGGGCTCTGCTCTCGCGTACGGGACTTGTGATTCCCACATTTTATTTCAATGATTGACATTAAAGAGGTTCCGTATTCAGAAACAAGACAGTTTATTGATTCGGCGTACCAGAGTGAACCGCAATAATACAACCTTGAACTTCGTCCTTCACTCATTTCGTATCATAACCCGAATCACGAATAAATGTCAACTTATCTTGGGTTATCTCGGGAAAGTCTTGTTTAACACACGATAGTGACAACTCTGCGCACATGAAATAGTGGAAAATGACAGTGAGAAACATTGAAAATTAACATGAAATTCACCACAAATCGTGTCGGTTGGCTTGAATCCACAAGGTCTCACGATCTCAATTCGCCGTACGCGCTCCGCCCGTATCTTCTCCAGAGGTCTAGAAGAGCGTTGCCGCAACGCTCACGAGAACGAAGAGGTACAAAACATCGCGTTGGCGTTTGAAAAAGAATGGAAGTGGAAATAGTGGAATCGACGGAGGGGAAACCCTTGTTTCGAGTAGGAGGTTTCTTGTACGAAAAAGAAAAGGCCAATGGCGTGGTTCTCTACTGCCGTTGCATTCAAAAGCGACATCGAGGGTGTCAGGCACGCGACAAGCTTTGCAAGGTAAGAGCAGTATTTCATTCCTCGCCGATGACTGAGCAGTTATGTTGTCGTCTGAGGCGTTAATTGTGAACCATTCTCGTCTGGGATGGAAAGAGGTGTTCAAGGTTCCATGGAGCAGGTTCCCTTCTCGGCACCGTGCGAATTGTCATGGCTGGGTTTCTCCGCCTTCAGAACTTGTCGGAAGCCCTGTACGGACCATTAAAAAACAGTTTGCGGTGAACGTTTCGCAAAGATGTCTATAGCGAAGATAATTGTTTCCATCAGCGCCGCATATTTTCTCAAAAACCCATGAAACCGAATCTATTATTATTCATTTCTTGATCCTAAAGGAGCCAAATATCCACGTCGTCGGGCTATCCGGTGAACATGACCACGAAGTCGAAGACAACCAGTTCATCAAGCTCAAGTCCGCGGCAGCGCTGAAGGAGGCCGTCCTGGGACGACCAGATCGAAGCGTCAGGGAGATCAATGCAGAAGTCGCGGTGACAACCGTCAGGACGCTGCGGGAGAACATCAGCGACGGAACGATTGGAGTCTCCGTTCCGATCTTTGAAAGGATAAAGCCCACTCTCCATCGTCATCGCGCGATGCTGAGGCCGAACCTTCCAAGATCCTTGGAGGAAATTCACCTCGAAGCTCCGTGGACGATGACGTCGGACGGGGAAGAGTTCCTGGTGATCAATGACGGCACCACAGACCGAATTTTGGGTTTCACCACTCGGGAGCTGGTGATCGCCCTTTGCGAAGCCCCCATTATTATCTACATGGACGGCACTTTTAGCGTTGTTCCCGAGTTATTCGCGCAGTTGTACAGTCTCCATGGATATTACCGGGACAAATGATTCCGCTGGTATTTTTCCTGCTGCCGGACAAACGAGCAGACAACTACCGACGCACGTTGACATTGCTCAGGAGCTACGCAGTCTCGCTCGGCATCGTTTGGAACCCACAGGGTTTCCAAACCGACTTCGAAGTCGCCGCTCTCACAGCTATAGAAGCCATATTCCCGGCCGCCGAAAACAAGGGGTGTTTCTTCCACTTCAGTCAGTGTCTCTGGCGGAAGCGGCAAGAAGTGGGCCTCACGCAACAAGCTTTCCATCAAGATGACGACGTGCGACGCCTACGATGGTCTTCATCCACGAGAAGATGCTTTCCGAGACATCTGTCATTCGAAATTGATTTTTCGCCGCACTGTTCTTCCAAAGAAGTATCATTAACAGCTTCCGGGCTAGTGTTCGCGGACTGTCTTCTCCCCATGGGTGCGAAGGGTCGTTTTCAAGGGCCAGCCATTTTTTAACGGAGGATTCCGTTTATACGCGGGGGTCCCGTCCAATAGAGAAGTGAAACCGCGCGCGCACTGCAACGGGAGGGTGAAACCGCGCGGGGGTCCCGTCCAATGGAGAAGCTGACAGTTAGTGAGTCAGTCAGTGTTCGACAGCGAGAAAGTAGAGTGATTGAGAATCAAACCGTCTCATCTCGTGAGAGATTGATGAGTGACTGTCGGAGAGACTGAAATTACCCTGAACTCGCGCATAATAAGAACCGTGCGCGCGAGTTTAGGGTGATTGATATCTACTCGAGTGATAACGAGGGTGCTATTAGTGCAGTGAACTCCTCATCTATTGAGTGCCCAACCAGCGCGCTCACAGACGCTGGAATCGACAGCGTCCCTTGTGCGATACGTCCCTTATAGGGTAAATGCACCAGTTATAGACCTCCTGAGCAGTTATGAACCCCCCAGTTTTGGACCTGGTCAATTCTCACAGGAATCGTCTACAGGCCAGATGAAATTCAATCGATCAATCAATCAAACAAGCATATTAGTGAGTAGATTCGCGACTCACAGGGACTAGATTTCGATCCGTGAATTGCGGTATAAGAATGCGGTCTCCGACGATTCAAACTCGATCTGTGAACTGACTGAGGAAGAACTATTTGCATCCCGGTGAGAGAATCTCTTGAGCGATCAATGAGTTCTTGGAACTGTCACACTTGCATTCCGGTTTTGTTGTCTTCGTGTAGAGTAGGGCTTTGTAGAGCAAGAGAAGAGGATTTCAATTCCAGCGTCAGCCGCGCGGATCTTCAAAACTTCGTTCAACTTCATGTTTCTGCTCCAAAAAGGTGACAGATGCCACGAGTGACAACCCAACATAATGAGAAGTGCTTCTGTTGCTTCTTGTCCACCCCTGAAGTAATCGCTTCTCAATCGCTGAACCCTCAATAGAGCGGATGTATGCATCGGACTCATCAAGATCAGCGGGAATATCACCACCGATTCGATCTTGAAAGCGATCAAAAAGCGCCTCGACAGATCGCGAACTGCCAGTTTGGAATCACGGATGCAGCCTCAGTGATTCCCAAGCTCGCCCTCTGTCCTCAACTCTGCTTGGTACACGGACTTCACAACGCGCTTTCGAACGTTCTTCGAGTCAACGTTTCAAGCTCGTTTGTGGCAATGGAGGATATAGTTCCAGATTATCAGAGTTGCAACGGAGGAACCGTCCTCGGAAATTCTTCCGATCCTGAATCCGAATCTGTGACATGTTTGGATGATTCTCAAGATATTGTTAAAGATGTCTCGTTGGAAGATTCTGATGAATAGACGGGAATAGATCTGGATTTGGAAGAAAAGCTCGACACTGATGAGGGCACGTCGTTTCAATCGGTGAAAATCGCTCTATCGAACTTGAGGAACACACTCAGGCGGATCAAAAGGAGTGGACCAAAAAATGATAGGTTACTTGAACTAACCGCACTGGCTGAATACAACGGCAAACGCCTGGGTGTTGTTCTGGACACCAAAATTCGGTGGTACTCGACGATTGAAATGCTCGAGAGAGCTCTTCTAATAATGCCGACCCTGAATTCAGTCCTTGAAGATTACGACGAACCCGTTTCCAGCAGGAGAGTACACAGAAGACTGCAGGATATCCTGTACGTTCTCTTGCCCTTCAAAGAGGCTATGATTTGGCTGTGCTCTTCGCAAGCGATGCTTCCCCACGCTGATCGCATACCCTTCATTTTGATCAACCCCACTGAGGTACGCACAACCACGGAATCGAAATTGAGGAGGTTTTGAAGGGCCAGATTGGGCTTGAACTGAAGACGGCGTAGAAGGGTAGCTAGGTTTGCATTGGGAACGATATATTTTATTATTTACACGTTCTTCATTGAGCGGGGTACATATTTAATGTTTTCACAAAAGAGCTTGCAAGGTCAGATCATCTCCTGTCATCGTCAGATACTCAGTCCATCAGAAAGTTATGAGCTACTCCTCTGAGGTATGCCAGAGGGTTCCTCTCTTCGATCGTTTGCACTAGACGAAGAAGATTGGCATCCGTCGCAAGATACTTTCTTTTTTTCGACAGCGGCAGACGTCCCGCGTTGTATCTCTCTAAATCCGCATCTCTGTTGTGCTGTACTCGTTTTAGACCCCGGATGAAGGTCCGCAAGGCAGGGTGGTCACAGCCAAACTCTGCCTGCAGACGCCTATGAGCGGCTTCTGCATAGTTGTTCGTTCGATCGTCGCCATTGAGTGTGCGGTCGAATACCGACCAGAGATCTACTTCGAAAAGCGGCCTCTCACGAATCAAGGTGCCATCAGGCCTCATGCGGAGAATTCGACCGACATACATAAGTCCTCTCGAGTTCGTTCGGCACGTGAAGGCCAACTTTAGCGCGAGGCAATTTCAGCGCGGGGCCAATCTCAGCGCGGGGCCAATGTCAGCGCGGCGCCGATTTCAGCGCAAGGCCAATTTCAGCGCGAGGCCGATTTCAGCTCACAGGAGAATTTTTAGAGAAACGGTGTGGTACGAAATGCAACCGTGTAAAGTCGACGAAGAGATCCAAGACACTCACGATCAAGGAATCTTGGCATTCGTGGGCAGCCACGTGATGAGCTCGCTGGGCGCTCTCTGAAAACCGCGACAAGCCCACCGGGGCCGACACAATCAAAGAACGCCCCGAGCGTAGCGAGGGGCACCCGGCAGCAGAAGTAGAAGGACACGAACCGGGAGGGCATAGACAGCTGTGAGTAGTACTACATTCTTGGTTGTGGTACTTTCGAGAGGGCTCTGCGCTGAAATCGGCCCCGCGCTGAAATCGGCCTCGCGCTGAAATTGGTCGCGGGCGCTCGATGGAGGTGCGCTGAAATCGGCCTGGCGCTGAAATTGGCCCGCACCCAATCATGATGCAAAAAGAGTTGCCTCAATCGGCGTGTTACAGTTCGCGGACCTCCCTTGTCAGTGACTTTATTATCTCGGTGGTTCTGTCTGCGTTCCGTATCTTACACTGCGTCAGCAACGTTTGTGTATACATCAGGGTCAGTGAGAGAGTATTAGTCTTTGAGTATAATGGGTCGGTTGGTGCTCTGGGGTTAACTCTAGCAAGTCTTCTCAATGTGATATTGAGAATTTTTTCAACTGGTTTTACTGTCGTCCTATAGGCTGACATGTATGCGAGTACATATACAGTATCGTACGTGTGATTCTATGATCGCGTGATACACGATCATGGCTGTGTTGAATGTCGCGGCTTTCCTAAGTCTAATCACGGAGACTGCTGCGGATCGAATGCGGTCACTCAGTATTTTGATATGTTCCTTCCAGGTCATCTTTTCGTCCAGTGTGACACCTAAATATCTAGCTGTTGATACATTGACGATTTCGTCAACTTGATTTGATGTATTGCTTGAGGAGTTTTGTCTCGGTATCATGAGTGGGGATCTCGGTTCCGTGTTGGTGAAACCAAAAATCATGTAGTTCGTTTTAGCCGGATTCAAGGCGAGTCCATTTTCCTCCGCCCATTTAAAGATCTGTTGGACCGCTTTCACTACTTTCGTCCTGTCTACGTTTTTTTTGAATTTGAAGAGCAGTGAGATATCGTCTGCATATCCCACGTGTTTCACCGTAGTGTCTCTGGAGATCATGAGGTCGTTTATGAATAGAACGAAGAACAGGCTGGACATGGACCCGCCCTGGGGAACGCCGCATCTCACCATCTCCGGTTCCGATAATGTGTCGCCGCATTTGAGTTGCTGAGTTCTATTTGTCAAGTATGATTCTACTACTTTGAGCGCAACCTCTCTAAATATACCCGAGCCAGCTGGCGCATCGGAGCTCTCGGCATTCCGGATATGCTGCTCAGGGAAAACGTCATCGTTCTGACGGGCCTTCTCGCCGAGCTGTTTAACCTTTCGGTTTCCTCTGGACACTTTCCTGGTTCTCTCAAGAGGTCATCAGTCATTTCGCTTCACAAGAACAAAGGTGAACGCAACCTTGCAAAAAATTATCGGTCCATCTCGCTGGTAGATTTTGTTTCCAAGGTTTTCGAGAAAATTGTCATCGCCCACAGGGACGATCATCTAGTTGCCATCGACTTTTTCTCGCCCAATCAGTTCGGTTTTCGCGGAGCAAGAGACACGGAGTTGGCTCTATCCCATCTTTGGCGAACGGTCTGTGACTCGGTTGAGGAGAACCAGCTCTGTATCGGTCTGTTTCTCGACCTAGTGGCGGCGTTCAATTGTCTTCATCATACCCGTTGCGAATTGACTGGATCTGGGCACTAGCACAGGCACTAAGTGAGAACGCTCGGACAAACCTTCACCCAGTTGTTTATTGAGAATAAGTAGCAGGCTTTTATGTATACCTCACGTTATGATTTGAGAGAGGGAGAGAGAGCGCACGCGAACACTTCAGTCTAGCGTGAGGTCTCCCCACTGACATGAGAAGAAGAAAACTAAAAACTTCAATACAGTAAAATCTCGTTACAACGAATTCCGTTACAGCGAAATATAGTTACAACGAACGAATTTCTTAGCTTTGTTTGGCCCGCCGTAGAGTCAATGTTGAAGAAATCTCGTTACAACGAAATTTGCTACAACGAAATTTAGTTATAACGAAGGGTTTTTTGCCTTTTTTTTTGGTCTGGAACTCGGAAGAATTAGTGAAGGGAAGTTCTCGTTACTACGAAATCGGCTGCGTAAGAGCTATTCCGATGATTCCAGCCACAAAACGACCTGCGCGTCGCGAGATGGTGGCACGTGCAACTAATCAAATATTGATGCTGCAGCGTCGCGACACGTTGTGGTCATCATGGCGTTGAAAACGAAGAGGAGGCAGTTCTCCTTGAAGGAGAAACTCGAAGTGCTAGAAGAAGTGGCGTCCGGGAAAAGAAAGACTGACGTGGCGAAGTTTTTCGGTATAAGCTCCTCCACCCTGTCCACATTTCTGAAAGACGCCGAGAAGATCAAGGAGCAAGCGAAGTCAGGCGAAATCAACCCAGAACGGAAGAGGCTACGACTGGCGCAGTACGAGGATCTTGAAAAGGCGTTGTACCTGTGGCTGCAAGATATTCGTTCCAGGAACATCCCAATCTCAGGCCCCCTGCTCCGCGAAAAAGCTTCATTCTACGCGAGTGCTCTGGGACACGAAGATTTTCAAGCAAGCGTCGGCTGGTTGAACAACTTTCGCGAGCGCTATGGCATCAGAGCAAGATTGCTGTGTGGCGAGTCGAGTGATGCTCCCGTCGAAACCGCTAAGGACTGGCGACGGACTCATATTCGAGACATAATCAAAAACTTCTCACCCGAAGACGTTTTCAACGCGGATGAGTCAGGAGTGTTCTACAAGTTATTGCCGGAAAGGACTCTGACGGTGAGAGGTGATTCTTGCAAAGGTGGAAAAAAAACCAAACAGCGACTCACTGCTCTATTTTGCTGCAACGCAAGCGGCACAGAAAAGAGGAAGATACTTGTGATCGGTAAATCGGAAAAACCTCGCTGTCTGAAGAACGTGAAGTCGTCGTTGTGTCATTACCGTGGCAACAAGAACGCGTGGATGACGAGGAAACTTTTCAGTGAGTGGCTGGAAATATTCAATACGATGATGAAACGAGAAAATCGAAGAGTTCTCCTGTTGGTCGATAACTGCTCTGCTCATATGTGCCTCCCGCAGCTCTCAAATGTGCGTGTAGAGTACTTTCCGCCGAACTGTACGTCTGTGATTCAGCCGCTCGACTTAGGAATCATCCGAGCCGTTAAGGCGAACTACCGCAAAGCATTAATTCGGCGACTCTTGATCGACATCGAGACCGGAAAAGATAGTAATATAGATGTAAAGGTTGCCATGGACATGTTATCTCAAGCCTGGTCCGAGGTTAAGTCGTCGACGTTTATCAAGTGTTGGAACCTCAGTGGTTTGCTTGACTTGTGCGCTACATTCGATGAAGAAAACCGCGACGTATCGGACGATTCGCGCGCTATTTGGGCGGCCCACAAGCAGCGCTTAGGCGCCCCGGATGGTGTATCTTTCGACGACTTCGTTTCTGTCGATGACGGAGTCGTCATATGCGAAGATCTGACCGATACTTGAATTGTGAACGAAGTTTTAGACGGAAGCCGAGAAACACCTGCATCGAGTGACGACGAGACCGATAACGGCGAGCTGACGCTAGAGAAGATTCCCTCATCGCGGGAGACTCTAAAAGCTCTAGAGACGATCAAAAAGGCCCTGGCAGCGCAAGACGGGGTGCCAGATATAACTTTATCAGGCCTATCTATTATTGAGATTTTCCTAGTCCGGCGTCAAACCGAAAAATTAGTACAAACGAAGCTCACGGATTTTTTGTGTCCTTGAATCCTTGAATAAATTATTCAAAAAGAATCCCCTACCGCTCAGGTCGAGCGGTATCGGGATTATATCAACGAATTGTTCTATCTTTGCGCAAGATGCATGATCGCTCCATTCATTCGCGTGGGAAATCAACATTAATCTTGGAATTTCGTTACAACGAAATATTGAGACACAGAATCTCGTTACAACGAATTCCGTTTGAACGAAATATAGTTACAACGAACAAAATTTTCGGTCCCCAACGTGTTCGTTGTAACGAGATTTTACTGTAATACCATATTCATCCGCATGATCGGACACCTCGGCTTCGACGACAAGGTCATAAACTGGCTCAAATCTTACCTCTCCGGTCGAGAACAGGCAGTCCAGGTTGGTGAAATCAAATCGGAGTGGCTGGGGGTTGAAGTGGGAACGCCCCAGGGCTCGAACTTGGGTCCATAGTCCATACATGTTTGTAATTTTCATAAACTTCATCCTTATCAAAATCCGGGATGAGATTCCTCACGTACGCAGACGACAGTTCCTTGCTATTCAAGATTTCGCCTTCATCCGCTCACAATGATATCAAGGCAGCTTGCTCCCAGGTTGAACGAGTTATGGACATTATCCAAAAATTCGGTCTTCGTGTCAATGAGGACAAAACAGCTTTCACCCTGTTCGAGACGGCCAGGCGAGCGATCAAAGTACCCCCTGTCAAGTTTCTGGGAGCTCCGATCCAATTTACCCCCACCCCGAGGAGTCTCGGAATCATCCTACACGAGAACCTGGGCTGGCACCCACGCGTCAAAACCCACACGTGGTTCAGCTCGCATTAAAAATGGTTCGGCAGTCGGTTCCACCAGACATAGCCTCCCCCATAGTCTTCATCCCGAAGATACCTTAAAGTGTATACAATTTGTGCATCAATAGTGTTATGATACTAGGTAACTGAGAACGTGAGCAATTGTTCAATATGCCGTTCCTCAAATAAACCACATTGTGAAACTGAAACTCGAATTCCCGAATTACAATTTCTTTATTGCACTCCGTTTTCGAGTATATCTCACTGCTATACCTGAGGCGTACCTTCTTCCTTTTACGTCCAAGTCACTGGCATAGGTTGATGGGGCCCGAAGGTCTGAATTTTATTCTGAGGAGAGCTTGTACAGATCCTCGCAGATCCGATTCAGCAATGTTGAGCTGGTGTGGAAGATGGTGTGAGAAGGCACATCAACAAATTGTGCCCGGAATGTCTCCAACGACTCGCATCGAGAAGTCCGAGATCAGAGGCCTCTTCCAAGCTCTGGAGCTGCTCGGCAATTTTCCTATATTCCCGGAGCTCAAAGTCAACTTGCGGCAAGTACGCCTTCGTGATCCTTATCAGCTACTGTTGCGCTTCAGTACTTTGTCCACGACTGCTCCGGAGCCGACTGCTCCCTGGGCGATTGCCCAGGTCGCCTCCCCAAACGCCGGCCCTGATTTGCAGCACGCAAATAACTTATTCGGTATTCGAAGCTCTCTTACGGATCTCGAATGGGAGAGTTCATGGAATACGAGAACCGTCGTACTGATGCTCTATACTCCCATGTGAACAGTTATTTGGCAAACAGAAAAGAACAAGACAACAAGAAAAATGAGGAGTCGGTTCGACTTCGGATGGAGATATGCAAGGTGCACCATTCATGCGTGATTATTTATTAGTCTTCATCCATTACTCTGGGATAAGAAATAACCATGCTCCAGAAAACGAGAAAGCGTCTGTGGATCCAGCTCGTCCTCTTCCATGTTGGGATGGTCATGTTCAGCGGGAATGACTCGACTATCTGAAGGATCCTCCGGGACATCTGGCGGGGTATCTTGCTGAGGATCCGATTGAGACTCATTATTTCCTCGTTCAGTAGCATGTGGGAGCTCCTGAGTTGGCTCTTCCGCTGGTAGAGCACGCCGGGGTGGCATTTCTCCTGACTGAAGGTGACCGAAAAGATTTGTGAGACGGTCATTGAATGTCCGATACTTGGACAGCATAGGTGGCGGAGGGTTCCCTCCCTCGAGAAGCATTCGCTGCAGCTTGTTCTCATAGATGTTGACATGAGAAGTTCTGATCTTCTTCTGGAGGGCATTGTGCCAGCCCCCCAAATGATTCGTGGTTCATTTTTTTCAAATACACCGCGTGTAACGTGTAGAGCTGCAGGAACAAGCGCGGCACGGCGTTAAAGGTTTCGTCCATGAAAATCACTGGCGCTCGACAGAGGATTTTGACGCTTTCTTCCGTGGCAAACCCGAGGATGCGGTCATCGAGGCCGTCGTTTATGATGAGGGAATCTTCGCCATAGCGAGTCTGTGTCCAAACACCCTCCGGGTGTTCATGGTGCTCTCTCCAAATCTTTTCCTCTAAACGCGGGCGTACCTCAGGGCCCAGTACTCTCTCCAAATCCAGATCAGATCTCAACGGATCCATCGAAGGGGTCCCAAGGCGAATCATTGTCGAATTCGTCTCGTCTCTGAGCCTTCCTCTCACGGCGATTTCCAACCTCTCGATCAGAAGTGGAGTCTTCCCTGACAGTCTTAAACAGGTCTCCGTCATCCCACTTTATAAAGGTCGAGGCTCCAGGTCTGAACCCGGTTCGTACAGACCTTTTCAATTTGAGGAAAAGAGCACAAAACGAACCCGACGCCGCGACAGCCTCCGAATTCCCCGTGCAAAAACAGTACTTTCAGCTCACAGCCTCCGCCAGCGCCTACCGCTTGTTTGGAATAATGTCTCTCCATCCGCTCGGAAGCGCCGAATGCCAGGAGCTTTCGTAGAAAACTGTGCGTTAAAATGCGGGGTAAACCTCGCAAACTGTGATATTATGAAATAATAATTCTTTCTCAAATGATGTTACCCCTATATCTGATGATACCGGTAATGAAATAAATCAAATTGAATTGAATTGAAATTGTGGTGCGTCGAGTCGAAAGGAAATCGGATTCCAGCACGGGCGAGGGAATCGTCTGATTGTTGAAGGTTCACAGGTCTTTCCCACTTGTAGTCTAGTTGATGGAACACACAACAAAGCTCTGAGCTGGGAAGACAGTCCAAGTATTTATTATAGTAAGGTGAGTTCCTTATATAGTGATGGTCTGCAGATGGGAAAGGGTAAATGAGGTTCACACGGACCTCACGTCATTACGTAAGATAGATCTGTGAGGTACAGCTCACAGTATTGAGTAGATAGTGTAGAGGATTAAGGACACAGCGGTCGGGACACTTTCCAACACTGATTGCTGATCAGTGACTTCAGATTGTTGACTACATTGTGATGGGAGAGGTGCTCCCACAATAGACCAATAGATCGAATTATCGAGGAGGGTATCCATGAAACAGCACTTTACAGCACACTAACCATAGAGTAACACTGGAACCCTAGCACCTTACAATTAGCAAGGCAATGAGGTCCACCAGTGCATCAACAAACGGGTTGACGGTATTGGTATTGGTATTGGTATTTATTATCCTCATTATATATGACCCTTTCGCTTCAGGGGTGAGCATCGCTCATCGGATATTTAACATTTCTTTCTCCCAGTGCTCCAGGATACTCTTGGTTCGGCCCAAGCTTTCGTAGGATAGCTGTTCGGTGAATCCGAGCCGTTCCAGCAGTTCATCTTCTCCGTAGTACTTGTCGTTACATTCAAAGATGACGTGATACATTGTTTCTGGTTCCATTCCACACCTCAAACATGTATCTTCTCGGTCCGATTCGGAGTCTTCTCTCCTGCCTCTTGTGTTGAGCATCCCTGCTCTGCATTTGGCCAGTAGAGCGGAACCTCGACCGTTGTCGTAGATGTGTCCGTTCATTCCTCGATCAGTCTTGTGTTCCCGGTATAGTGTTAAGCTGGTTTTGTGAGTCATAGCTTCTCTCCAGCTTCGGGTTTCTGATTCCCACACTCTTTTCTTAATCGCAGCGTTGAAGTTTCCAAACAGTGGTCTGCCCTCCTCCGAGTAACTCAGAGTCACGTCCTGTGTTCCGAATTCTCTGGTCAGGCGTTCAACCTCCTCGCGTGCCTTTGTTTTGACTCCTATGAGGTCCATCATGTTCAGGATCGCTTTCGGCCACCTGTTTTTATGCATGGACTCGACTCTGGCAAAGTAGCGTATCTTACTCTGAGCTTCTCTCGCTCGGAATGAAGACCAACCCAGCTCTCCACTAACGAACTCGTTAGCTACCGTAGCTGCTGAGATACCAAGAGCATATCTTCCTGCCGCATTCTGGGCTTTCGCAATTGTTCTTTGCAGAGTTTTGGACATTACCGTCACCGAATTTGTGTACGTTAGCGCAGGGACAGCGACCGCTTTCCACATCAATCGTGAGATTTCATATCTGTTGAAACCCCACAACGCCTGCGCATGCATTTGATTCAGGACTGTCTCAGCCTTCTTTTTCCATATGACTTCTTGGAAGTCTAGGTAGTTTCGAGAGTCTGAGAGTGTGATGCCCAGATATTTATAGTGCCGACCAGTAGGGATCATCTTCCCTTGTATCTTTAGCTCCCTTACTTGTCCAGTATTGGAGCTAGAGTAAACCACGATCGCACTTTTAAGGGGATTAAACTCCAAATCCATCTCATTACCAAACTCGGTCGTAATGGCGAGGAGTTCTTCTGTCTCTTTATAATCCTGTCCGATCAGGATGAGATCATCCGCGAACAGGAGACCAGGGATGTTGAATGTTTTGCTTTCTTTGACATTCCAGAAGTCCCCTTTGATCCTCACTTTGAATCCGCATTTGCTTTTCCTTAGCCTCGGTTCTAGGTGACTGATGTATAGCAGAAATAACGTAGAACTCAATGGACAGCCTTGCCTCAGTCCTATTGTCGTCTTCTGCCAGTCAGAGCTATGTTCCCCATACTGTAGTTTGCATCTGTTTCCGTGATACAGCCTTCTCAGTAGGTTGACCCATGAACCGTCCATGCCTAGGTCGGTTAGCGTCTTCCATAGCTTCTTTCTACAGACCCGGTCGTAAGCCGCTGAGCAATCGAGATAGGCGCATACCATGCCTTTCTTTTGTTTTCGCGACATTTCAATAGCACTCGTGAGGATGAATAGGTTATCATCCCCTCTCCTGCCCTTTCTGAATCCGGACTGCATTTCTCCCATGACACAGTTATCCTCCATCCATTTCGAGATCTTGCTTCCCAAGATCTTCATGAATATTCGATATAGTGCCGGTGATATTGTGAGAGGTCGGTATGTTAACAGGTCTCCTTTGATTGAGTTGCTCTTTTCAATCATGGTGACTCTGCCGTCCTTCCAGTCACATGGGATGTCCTCACCTCCTTCCAGGATCTTATTGAAGAGTTGGACGATATACTGTCGCCCTATCTGTTTCAGATCCTTTATCACGGCTGCCGGGATTTCATCGAGTCCCATGGCCGTCGTTTTGGAGAGGGATGTGATCGCTGTGTTTACATCCTCCTCTGTGATGTCTATGCCGATCGTTGGCGTGATCAGTGGGGTTTCATCTTCCGATGTATCCGCTCCGAATATTCGCCGTATGATTTTGGTAAGGTGGCTTGTCATGCTACTCGGGGGTATGTCTGCCCCCTCGCTGCTTTTCAGCCTAGGCATTGGTTTTTCGCTTCTTCTGAGTCGGTTCACAATTCGCCAGAAGCGTTTGCCTTTCTCCTGCCGTGGAGCGTTCAGAACGTAGGAGAGGGTTTTTCTTTCCCTTTCCCTTAGCGCTCTCTCTACCGCTCCTCGGACTCTCTGTTGCTGTCGCCGATAGTCATCAAGAGCTTCCTCGACTCCGAGATCAGCTTTTCTAGCTGCTCTGTATCGCCTGTTAGCCTCTTTTCTGAGCTCGGTCTCTCTATCGATCTCTACTGTCCGTAGGATTGGGCGACATCGAATTTGGCTTTTCTTGCTTGCCAGCATTTTCCCAATTTCAATGTTTCCCTTTAGTTCAGCATACGAGATTTTGCCTTCTATCAGATTGGTCCACAACCTTTCTTCAGCAACTTCGGCCGCTTTCATCGAGTTCAGAATCGTTTTTACTGCACGATTCCGTTTCTCGACTTCGAAGCCCAAGTCACATTGTCCCCAGATTAAGTTGTGGTCTGATATTGCGGTTATGTGCTGTTCGTCATCGATAGTGATGTTCTTTACCGCCTCATATGCCTGTGAGTTGGCCAGAACATAATCGATGACAGCATCTTTCCGGGTATGCTTTCCTTGGCATTTTTCCGAGCCGTTCAGGATTAACATTCCGTTGGCTCGAGAAAACTCGTCAAGTAGCTCCCCTCTATAGTCGGACTTACCATCGAATCTTGCTAGGTGTCCATTCATATCACCAGCCAGTAGGACGCAGTCTGTTTTCTCACACCTGGTCCTCATGAGGCGCGTGATTGACGCATATAGTTTCCTGTTGCTCCGTTCGTCCGTATGCGCCACGTAAATGCAAATGAAAATCCAACGCTTTCCTGCATTCTTCGTCGCCAGTGCAATCCAGTCAGTTCCTCTCTCGATCCATTCTTCCTCTAGGATCGATTTTCTGAGTATACCGACTCCGCCACTTGGATTAGATCTGCCGGTAGTCTTTCGGTTACTCCCAATCCATGTGAATCCCTCCATGGTTGGAGGGGTTTGCATGTTGACTAGTCTAGTTTCTTGAACGAAAATAATGTCTATGTCCAATTTACTAATAACTTCCCCC
Source organism: Neoseiulus cucumeris (assembly GCA_021527715.1). Taxonomy (NCBI): domain Eukaryota; kingdom Metazoa; phylum Arthropoda; class Arachnida; order Mesostigmata; family Phytoseiidae; genus Neoseiulus; species Neoseiulus cucumeris. The sequence continues at coordinate 153,015 of JAJSRV010000114.1, forward strand.
TCGAGTTGAGCCCATTTCGCTAGATTAGTACCTCCGTTGAGATTAAGTATAGCAAAATTTATTGACTTATCCAAATTCGGTTTGCTCCCTCTTTTGGCAGTCTGCTTCCGTCTTCGAGAGGTGATCCGGGGTCGACAAAAGTCGAGCCCAACCACCCGACGCTCTCCGCCTTGCTCGTCCGGCCACGTTTGCTTGTTTTCGATCGAGCTAGCATCGAGCATCGGGTGTAACCGCTATCGACTATATGCTAACTCTATGGAGCGGATGATCTACTTCGTCATTCTCAGCACAGCTCCGGTGGTTGAGAAGCCTCTTCAGTATGGTTGGTTGCCGCATGCAACCAATATTGCCTCCAAGCAATGTTGGTTGCACGCCACCGTTCAACCAAAGTGAGGAGGCTTCCGAGCCGCCGCGCTGTGCTGAGAATGACGAAGTAGATCAACCGCTCCATAGAGTAAGCATGGTTTGGTTGTACAACCAAGTTGCAACAGTGTAAACGCGCCCTTTTACTGGTTGAACCGCGGTCGCCTAACGCTTCTCCGAATCGCTTCGGGTATTGAGCTCCAACCGGTCGCCGAAGCTTGAGAGGCATTGTGGCAATACGAAATCGTAACAACTGCTTCTGACCGAACTGAATCCATGATTGGAACAAACCGGAAAATTCGACATCCGAATATGGAGTACGAAGACGGTGTAGCGAACTCTGTAGGAGACAGCACTTGACCATCAGGCTCCGCCATGAATTTGCGTTCGCTGAACATCAATCAGTCAGGCATCCATTCATTCAGAGCCTGCAATCGATGGATTCTCCATCATAATACAAATAAGCTTGGTCTCTGTGCGATGTCGCCGTATGAGGCACAATACCTGACATGCCGCACCCTCTCATGGCGCGTGTAGAGTCGGAGATGAGTGGCGTGTTGGGTAACTGTGGGAATGGAATTGAAGGCTCACTGCTGACAATTTTTCGAGTTCCGATAGTAGTTATGGATTCAATGAATTGATATCCACATTCTCTCATTGTTCTGAGGCGCCTAGATGACCGTGGGAAGCCGCGGAATCCACCTGCTTTCAGCTGTTATGCCGCACCCTCTCTAATGCAGCCGTGAATGAACAGCGCCATCTGGCGGGAACTTCTTCAGATGCTTTTATCTAGGGACCCGGATTGAAGTTCGCGCCGTGGTGGGAGCCCTGCGGTCCTGAGTTGGCCTCCCACCGAGTGTTGCAATTTGATCGATTTCCAACCATATTTAGGGCGACAGACATCCGCTCTTTATGTAGAGTATGGATGGATCGGGTAGTAGGGATAGCGGGTTTAGGGATTTCGGGTTTTGATGAACTGAGACTTTAGGGATGCCGGGCTTCAGGGATATAGTGTTCTAAGGGAAGCGGCATGCAACCGGGAACCTGGTGTCGTGAGTTTCAAGCCTCGGGACGCGACTCTTCCTGCAGAATTCGGATGGGGGCTTTGGAGTTCATTGAATGAGCCAAATATTGTATATTGTACATTGCAACTGATCCCCTGACCAACAGTCGTATCGGACAAGGTTGATAGGGCTAGATGATGAGCCCGGGCTTATTCCGCGATGTAAGCCAAAGCGTGTTCTCTATTCCGCAGACTCACGAGTCGGAACTCCCTCGGCGGCGGAACAACGACTGTATTCACAACAAAGAGTTCTCTGCGCTTGCCTGTGGGCCGCTGCTCTTTCAGGAGCCAGCGAGCGATCCGGATCAATCTCCCGGTTCGTACAGTCGAACCCGCTTATAAGAGACCGCTCGGGGGAATGAAAATTGTCTCTCATAACCGGTTTCTCTTATAAGCGGGGTCCGGTTATTCGGCATGGATCTCGAATCAGCAGGCTCAAGTCAGTAGACATATTACTCTGGAGCAAGAAATGCACATCGCATTTCCTCCAAGATTACGTCGTCAACCCTATTTCATAGACGAAGTGATATCCCGGTTGAAGAAATTATTGGTGATTTTGCTCTGGGATAGCCGTTCAATTGTCTTGTTCCCTATCATACATTCTATCGCGTAGAACTCATCAAAATTCTCCTCCAAAAATTGCCCGAGAGTTGACCTGCCTCAGTAACCGGCGGAAATTCGGATACGAATGGTCCACTAGAAGCGGGTTTCTCTTGGAGGCGACTCTCTTTTAAGCGGTCACCTCTAACATAACGGTCTAAGGGGATGGAATCGGGAAATCCAAAACTGTCTCTTATGTGCGAGCATCTCTTATATCCGAGACTCTTATAGGCGGGTTCGACTGTAGTTTCAAACACAGGCATCGATTTTTGTTTTGCTTATATTCTGCGGTGTCCGTGAAAGAGCTTGCTTGCCAGCGGAACAAGCCGACTTCCTCAGCATCAGCTCGCGCCCGGCCGAGCGTCTTTTCTTTCCCCGTCCCGTTTTCTAGATTCAACCAGGGATGGGCACCTCGATGATTACGATTACGATTTTTGATCATGATTACGAAAAACGGGGATATGATATTCACAAATCATAATCATGAAGGATCTTAAAAAATCATAATCATAATCGTAATCATCGAAAAATCACAAATCATATTCATAATTAAGTTGATTATAAGCCAGAAACAGATGAAACGAGCCTCTATTGGGACCTTCCGAGGTCGCCGGAGTTGAATTGTGCCATTGTCTTCCACCTAGGTTGCATCCTCTCTTGAAGGGAAACTTTTTTATTGAAGTTCAATCGAAACAGAAGCTGAGGCCATGGCCGCTTAAAGTTTCTCTGGCATTCGCCTAAACTGAGTGGAAACCATGGAAACCAGCTCCAGAGAAACATTCACCCTTAGACAACCATACGACCATATGTAAAACGATCACAGCCAATACTCAGATTGTATGAATGAGCTCAAAAATCACATCACAAACTTGTCACGTAGTGAATAAGGCCGCCCGTCAAGTTGACTTCACATTGCGAAGATGAAGGATAGAATTCAAGTGTGAGATTCAGATGTAAGACTGAAGCTCCACCGGAAGTTGGATTGGCGAAGCCGATAAAGCCGCAATTCAAAAGGAAAACCATGGGTTTTTGTGGGATCTTATGGATCCCATGGTTTTTTTTTACGAAGCATATTGAGCGAAATACCGTCGAGCGGGGTGATTCCGATACCTAGGGGCGAATCCGAGTTCGGCGTAGTTTGATAATGCGACGATGGGGCATCGTAGGTCGTTTGAGGGAAGACTATCATCGACTATGTGTGATGTCCTTGGCGACTCGTCTTTGTCAGGCCCCTGCCCAGACTGAATTCCCACCTGCAAGGAGTTTGTGACAGTGGTGGATAAACGAGGTCAGCCATTTCGCCTATACGGCCGGTCGACGTGAGGAGGAGGAGCATTAGAGTGCGAGAGGCGGCGTGGTGCACTGTGAAGTATTGTGGCGGCCCCCAGGAGTCCATGTGGCGTAAAACCTGATCGACGTCCCATACGGGCGGACGGGACTTCCTGGGGGGTTGGACATTGAAGATGCCCCGCATGAGCTGTCGGACCCTGGGGTGGTTGCCCACTTCGAAAGAATCGGTTGGAGGGAGGTGGTGCGAGAGGCAGGAGCGAAAAGAGTTAACTGAGGAGTATGAGTACCCGAGCGTGGCGATTTCTGCTTGAAAATTGCACACTTGGTTTACAGTTGCAGCAGTGGGGGGGAGATGGTGTTGTTCGCACCAACCATTCTAACGGCGTCAACACACCCGGTACGCTGATCTTGTTGAGTCTCGGAGAGCTTTGTCCAGAAAACGCGATGCTTGTTCAGACAAGCTAGGGGAGCAGTCGTAACTTCCCGCTTCGGACCAGTTCATGGGGTTCCCCTGTAGGGTCTCGACTGAGGTCGCTGTATGACGGCAGGAGTCGGGGACAGGCGGTGCAGCGTTGCAGAAGCCTCGGTAAGGACGGCTGTCGGCCAAAATGGGGTGATTAGTGTAAATTCACATGTAGGGAACGAGTCAAGGTCGACGTCAAAGGGACCGAAGGTGCTTTCCAATTGATTGAAAACCGACCGATGCAAGGAGTGGCTGTGCTGGTCGAGCTCGGTTCGCGACAGAGTGTCTGCGAGCTCATTTTGGATCCCGGGGATGTGCGTGGCTTTGAGGTGAATGTTTCTCTCGAAGGCCCAAGCCCATAGGTGTCGTCACAGGAGGTTGAGTATAGGGGAACGAATTGACTCGGGATGGAGTGGAACTTAATCTCGTCTCCCTCTATCGTGTTGAGGATTCAAGCGTCAGAAGTGATCGCTTGCCAGAGAGATATATTATTGGATAGCGAGGGAAGTTCGTTACCTGTGGACAGGTTGTTGCTATTGCTGGTGCTGCTGTTGGAGCTGCGAGCGGCGTTGTTCGATTGGCCTGGCGTTTGGCCCTGGCGTAGCGAGCTCTGGCTCCCCCAAGTGGGGTTGTCCGTGCGATTTCTCCAGTTCGATCGTCGGGCCGTTGCTTGGCCAGTGGGGCGCGCGTAGGGTGGAGCCGGACGTGGAGGGTGTGTCGCCCACCAACACCTTTTGGCGGGAAAACGCCTTTAAGTTCAGCAAGATGAAGAGATACACAAGCAGGACGTGTTAGTGCGTTATAAACAGGCACTTCAAAACGACTGATAAACGGGAAACTTAGGCAAAGCATCGATTACGTCAAAAGGAAGTACCTGGGGCACACAACACAGGTAGCACGGTCGCCGTGGACGTTTAGGACCGAAGAATCTGGCCTGACATACGTATGTATGGAACTTCGTTATTGTTTTGGAGGAATAAGCAGGGTGGTGAGTGGTGACTCACGGGGTGGTCAGAGTGTGGGCTTTTGGGGAATGAACAAACTCCGGAAAGAGCAGTGGCGTAGCCAGGGGGGGGCGATCGGGCGTTCGCCCCCCCCATAATTTTTGCTCCTCATGTTAATTCCCTGTACTGCCGAGTCCCAAGTATCGAATCGCCCCCCCCCCCAAAAAGAATCCTGGCTACGCCCCTGGGAAAGAGGTGGAAGTTTCGTCGTCACGGCAGCTAAAGCTGCTTCTGAGTGGTTTGACTTTGGCAACGAAGTTCAACTTGGTAGGTGGCATTGCGCGCGAAGTACCCGGGCAGTGAAACCTACAATCGAAAACGACGAGAGTGGTGCAATATTAAAAGAGAGTTGATAATAAAAGAGAGGAGAATGCCCCCAAAGAGGCGAAGCATCGGTCGCATTAGTTCGAACGCTAAGCGAATGCGAAGAACAAGAGAAGTAGAGACGGAAGAGCAGCGTGAGAGAAGGCTGGGAACCGCCCGCAGGTGTAACCAGACAAGACGGAGGAATAGTGGGAGTGAAAATCCCAGGGAGGCTTCAGAAGTAATAGAAACGTCGACTAGTTATGAGGGGAGTTCTCGTATTCCGATCCGGACTTTGAATCCCACTCAGGTATGGAAGCGTGCGCATGAATCCTTCGATCAAATGTTTTCAGGAAACGTACAGAGGGCGCTCGTCTACCTGCCTGTCCGGTCTTAGAAACAAAAAAGGAGCTCCTACCGTTCATTCAGATCCAATATCAATCCCACTCTCTTAAATCTCGAAGATTCCCGGTCAAAGAAAGGTCTATGGACTTGGTAGGGGAAAGGCTGCTGTTCAGTGACTCCGGAGCCCGGTACCGGACCAGTGTTGCCGGTCTCAGTGTTCTGAACTGTTGTGGAGTCGATCCTCTGGGGCCATCTCATTCCGAGGGGACATGCGGATTCCGAATGCGACACGTCTCATCGGTTCCCCCATATCGATGAGACCCCTCCAGCGGCTTCGGTCACTCGGTCGGTTTCCTCGCGAGGGTCTGACATTTTCACGACAGATTAGACCAGAATGGTGACCCGAAGCCAGAGTCGGCACGTTTTTTTTGCAGTGTACATATTCCCGCTCCCCGCGCAATGTCGGATACGGCTAGGACCTCTGAGTTGGCGAAATTAACCGGTGGATTTCTTCGGCGGAAGAGAAGCACTTTGAATGGTTCAACTTCAAGTAGCTTGCTCCAATATTTTATTGGGACTTGAGAACCCGGGACACCATTCCAAGAGTCGTCCGAGATTGTACAATACATGCACTAACTTATACTTACAGATCCACCATCCTTGCCAACCTCGCATTAAATTCAAATCCATATTTGATCACCCAGCCCAAGCTCCCGAAGAATCTTCAAATTCAATGCCCGTGACTGTTTTCTCTCACTACCTCCCCCACAGTAAACAGTATCCTCATTTCCATGCTGTTCAGAGCATGAAAATGCTCTCACTCAATCTCTCATATAAATTCCTCATTTCATCCATCTTCTTACCCCTGAAACAACGAATCCAGCTACCTCCTGACTACGCGACTTCCAGATTCTTCATACCCAGCCCGCCTTCTCCAAATGTCTCTAGTCATTCATGAGTAATCTACGATACAGGTTCGGTCGGCGACGGTCCCAATTCAAAAAAACCTCGTCTAATCGGAGACATCCAGCTTGGAAGATCAGTGGGACAACTACTCGGCAGAGTAAAACTAAAAGACGCCGTCCGCACTCGAAAATACGGACCTGCACGACTCTCGTTCGTGATTGCCGATGGCACCGGTGAAATAACCGTGATCGTCCTTGGAGACCAAGCCGCAAGAGTCGACCACCAAATTGTGGTCGGCAAATGCTACCGGCTAACCCACGGAGTACTCACAACCGCGCTACCAGAGTCACCTCCCAGTAGGTACCAAAGTCGAAATTATGCTCACAAAGGTGATACACACGTCACATAGTACCTAACTCTCCCTTTCTTCCTTCCCTAACCTTCACTCCATTCCTTTAGCTGAGCACGATCACCGAAATCGATGAGGACACTATACCGCCGATCGAAATCCATAAAACACCATTGTCCGACCCAATCAGCTTACCTCTGCAACACTCCGTGAACGTAGCGGCAGTCGTCTACACAACTAAAGACCCGCGATCCGTTCAATATTACGACTCACAAAAAAGCACACGTCAAACAGTAATTCTCGTTGACGACACCTTGAAGATGGTGTCGTTAACGCTGTGGAGTCAACACGTCAACACGTTTCGAAGCTGGACAACGCTGAAGGCTCTGTAGTCATCCTCCAGGACGTCCAAACACAATGCTACTTGAACAAGAGGACCCTTTCTATGTACTACTTTAAACTCCGTTGTGCATGAAGACAGCCTGCCATCGGACCCCGACAGGACCCGACTTGAAATTTGGTGGAGAGCGCTACCCCCAGAAACCGCTTTCGAAGAACTACTTCTTCCAAACCCCAATCCTTCTCTGCCGGCAACTTGATAAACCCCACAATTCTGCGACTCCATAAATCCTCTTCTCCTTCGCTTCTGCGTTTTCCCGTTCCCTCCCTCCGGTAGTGCTTTAGCACTACCGCCTAAAACATTTTTGTCCTTCCGAAGACGTTTGACGTTCTTTGCGAAGTTTGCGCCCAGCACGCTCCGTTTTGGTCGCTGATACCGGTACTTTGGAGGCTGAGCAGACCAGCTCGACTCGAGCTGACTCATTGAGTTTGGCGTTGACGACTAGTGTCTTGGCCATGTCTGACAGTCTCTCGGCAATAAGCGTAGCGTCTAACGGTGCGTTTGTATCTGTTGACTCAGCTATGTAAGACATGAGATCGGGAAAAATAGCTTGCTTGTTTTCAAATGCGCTTCTGCATCCCAGAGAGAATCGGGGTTCAGGGTATTTCTGTTGAAGTTCTTCCGCCATCTTGGTGGAATTCTTGAGTTCGAACAGTTTGCCCAGCGCGGTAACAAGCCCTGAGCTGTAACGAGGGGGTCGGTTAGCGTAACATTAAGAGCCAAGAAAGCAGGTTGTGAGTCAGAAAATTTTCGTGAGAAGCCTAAAGTGGAAAGCTTGGAGGAGCTCACTTAAACGTTGGGGCGTTGGTGGCCTCCAGGAGTCCCGCGAAGATCGGGGGGAGGCGTGGGATCGTCGGATTGCTCTTCGAGCTCCTCTTCGTCTGAGATCTCTGTTGGTAACGTATCGTAATCGTGATCATCCATTGCATCGAAAACACGAGACCTAGAAGAAGGACCCTGATGAGATTCACATCAAGCGTGGGGTTAGGGTTATCGCGAGGCTATCGACGTAGTTCGTCTTAACTTCGAGAGTATCTTTGATCGTCATCGAGGTCGCGTGATTGCGTCTCGGCATCGAGTCCTTTGTAGGGATTGCTCGGAAAAGACGAGGCCCTTCTGGGTATGAGTCGGGCTCAGAACGGTGAGCTCTGTATTGCGTCGCGTTGTTTGCAACACGGCATCGAGGACGGTGAAACCGTTGCTCGGCATCGAGGTCGCGAAGTAGCGGTTCGGCATTGAGGCCGTAAGATGACGGCTCGGTTTGTAATCGCCGCTGAGGTGATTTGGCATCGAGATTACTCGGTATTCCGTATGTCTTGTCGGATCGAAAAGCACGTCCGTCACCAAAATCCTCTCTCATTTCTCTGAAGAGTGATCCTTACAACGTAGTCCTACGTTAAAATGCGATCCTAACCAGAAACATCGATCCATATACAGGGTGGTCCCAGATTCGGTTTTCCACGTTTGTCTCGAAAACGAAGCCTCCTAGCGAAAAAAGTGTGATGGTTTAAGTTTCTGGAAATCCGGTTTTACGCTCGGTCCATCCGGGACCACTTCGATTTTTCGAAAAATTCCGAGATTCAATGGTGATCGAAGTCGAAGTTTTCGGAAAGTCGAAAAGTGGTCCCAGATAGATTTTGAGGATTTCCAGGAACTTCATTCGTCACACTTTTTACTCTAGGAGGCTTAGTTTCCGATAAAAACCCGAAAGTTCGTCGTCGATCACCATTGAATCTCGGGATTTTTCGAGAAATCGAAGAGCGGTCCCGGATGGATTCTGTCAGGCTTATCGGGCGTAAAACGGAATTTCCAAAAACTTCATCCATCACGTTTTTTTCTCTAGGAGGCTTTGTTTTTGAGAAAAAACCCGAAAATTGTCCCGCGGAGCACCCTGTATATAAGGCGTGTCGGAAATATCTACCAAATTCCTGCAATCGATCGCACTGCCACCGAGCGGCAGAAGCAAAGGAGAAATCGTCTGCCTAATAAACAGAGAACGACGTGAGATTGATCGAAGTACAACGAGTTTTCGATTTTCTCCAACAGCACAAATATCAGACAGAACGGCGACGGCAGCTATCAGAGTCCCCTCTTTTTCAATTCTCCACAAGGCGCAAACTTCGAGCACGCGCATGAACGCTCATCACGCCCGAACTGCCGATCGGATCTCGGGGAAACCGCGCACAGTGATGCCCACTTCCCCGGAGTAGGCTTTAGGCTACCGTGAGGTCTCCAAGGAGGTCTTCACACGGCACAATCTCGAGAAAACTCGAAAACTTTGTTCTCCTTCTAGCACGAAAAACGTGTTTCAAACCGCGCGCCAATGGCTCTTCAACCGTCGAGTTCACCATCAGCCGCTTGCGCGCGTTGTTGTCTTGCGTGTCCCCGACCGACATCATACGTATTCTCGGAGGGTTCCGTCACGCGTGTAGTCGCTCTCTTCCTTGCAGTCCACCCTCGGATGGGTGTGTATTTCGTGAACCAGGTAGTTTGTTTCTGTACTCCGCCGACGTGTTTGGCCGCGACCATCATGCCGGCTCGCAAACGTTTCAAACTCAGTCGGGCAACTGTAGGCGCGAAAAGACAGAAAGTGACAATACCGGACGTTGCTGCGCGCTCTATGCATAGTGAGCACTTGCAGTTCAGACCTTACGGCTCCGGCTCAAACCGTGCACGGTGAGTACTGGCGGTTTCCTATTCGGAGATTGGGAAGCCGGCTTTTTTCTCATTCTCGAGTGACGAACTGTGAATAGACGTCCTTGCTCGCTGCTTCTCGCTAGCGCATGTGCGATCGTAGGATGTCTCACCTGCGGGCCTTCCCCAGAGATCACTGACGCAACGTTACCGTAAATTTTAGACCACCGACTCCCGGTTCGGCAACGAGCGCGTCGGCGAGGTTGCCGCTAGCGGACGTCACGTGTTTCGTCGCGATTTCAGTGTTCATGCGGGATTGCCAAGTGTGAATCTGGGAGAGAGCCGCAACCTCCCGGGGATTGTCCACGCTGCCGTCTCTGAGAATGCGTCGATTGTCGTATCCGTGCCCCAGGGACCACCTGTACTTTCGACGCCATCATCGGCGCAGCTGGCGCCGACGGATCCTAAACCTGGCCACAGCGAACAACACGGTTTGAGTGCTCATTTCCACGACTTTCCAGACCAGTCGCCTTACGATTCCTGACAACGCATAGACCCACAGTCTAAAGCACTCCTGAGTTTTTTCCAATCTGCGGTCGACATGTACGTTAAGGTTGTGTCTGCGAGGTTTTTGCTCCTTCGTCCAAATCAAACTGTTGAAGGTTCACAGGTCTTTCCCACTATACATTGTAGTCTAGTAGATGGAAAACACACACAACGGAGCTCGTAATAGAGAAGACTGTCCGAGTATTCATTGTATCAAGATGAGGTCCTTATATAGTGGCAATACACTGAAGGGAAAGGAGAAGTGACCTCACGCTAATAAAGAACAGCTAAAGACGTGAGGTGGGCCTAACGTCCTAGTAGAGGGTACAGCAAATAATAACACGGTAGTCGGGACATCCTCTTTCCAACACAAACAAGGCTACGCAGACCTACAATCATCAGTTGTACGTACTCATCATGGCAAGGAAAGTAACAGAGTACGCCACCAAGCCGCGTCCGTTAAGGGTCAAGAAGAGTCACTTCACCCCTACGTTGAACCCGCTTGGTAAGGGTAATGGTATTTATTTATCCTCATACGTATATGACGCTTTGACTTGAGTGGCGAGTAATCTCAGCGGATATAGCAAGTTTCTTTCTCCCACTGCTGCAGGAGTCTCTTGGTGAGGCTTGTCATCTCCAGAGAAGGGTTTTCGTCGAGTCCCAGACGATTTAATATTCTTCTTCTTCGTGGTATTATTCATTGCACTCCCAGATGACATGGCTCAGGGTTTCCGGGTATACTCCACATTTGACACATGTTGGTTCTAATCCCGGCTCGGAGTGTCTCCTTACATTCCTGGTTCACAACATACCTGCACGACTCAGCGAAAGTAGAGTTGATCCTCGACTGTTGTCGTATGGGTTTATTTTTGCCCCCATCTCAACAGCATAGGTTCTGCATCGGGCGAGGCTATCCTTCAGACTCATCGAGTCTTTCCAGTTTGCCGTTTACACTTCGCGTATCCTTTTCTTGATCGCTCTATTGAAGATCCCATGGAGAGGTTTGCCTTGATCCGTATGAGTCATTGTGATGTCTTCACATCTGAACTCCCTGCACAATTCCTGTGCCCTTCGGACGGCCTTCGTTTCCACTCCGGTTTCATCCATCATATTCAGTATAGCCTTCGGCCATCTGTCGTCAGACATGGATTTCACTCTGTTAAAGTATCGTATCTTACTCTGGGCTTCTCGGGCCTTGAATGAAGACCAGCCCAGTTCGCCAGTGACGAATTTATTTGCCACTTTGTAGGTGGGGACACCAAGAGCATACCTCCTCGCCGCGTTTTGGGCTGTTGATATTTTTCTTTCCAGAGTTTTGGACATTACTATAACTGCATTCGCGTACGTGAGCGACGGAACGGCTACCGCTTTCCATAAGGCCTTGGAGATCTCAAATCTGTTGAAACCCCAAAGCGCTCTGGCGCGCAGTTGGTTTTGAGCCGTTTGGGATTTCTCTGCCCAGATGGCCTCCTGGCGATCTAATAAGTAGTTCCCAGAGGCTGACACAGTGATGCCCAGGTATTTATAGTGCGTATCCCTGGGTATTGCTTTCTCTTGGACCAGTAGAGGTCTCTCTGTTCCTATACCGGACTCCGAGGAAACTACTATCGCACTTTTTGTCGGGTTGAATGATAGTTTCCTCTCATCGCCGAACCGAGATGTGATTTCTAGCAATCGTCCCATTTCTGTGAAATTTCTCCCCATCAGTATGAGGTCATCAGCAAAGAGGAGAGCGGCAATGTTGAGGTATTTCTTTTCTCGAACATTCCAGAAGTCTCCTCGTTTCATCACTCGGAAGCCTAGTCCACTGTTCTGTAGGTGGGTCTCCAAGGGAGCGATGTATAGCAGGAATAGAATCGGGCTGGCAGGGCAGCCTTGACGCAGCCCCTCTTTGGTATCCACCCAATCCGAAGTATATTCTCCGTGTACCAGTTTGCATCTGGTCCCGGAATATATGTTCCGGAGTAATTCTATCCACGTTTGATTCATCCCTAGCTCTCTAAGGGTTTTCCACAACGTCGTCCTGCAAACACGATCATACGCAGCCGAGCAGTCCAAGAAGCAGCATACCAGTCCGGTTTTCTGTAGTCTGGACAGTTCGATAGCACTCGTGAGGATGAATATGTTATCTTCACCTCTCCGGGTTTTTCGGGACCCGGCCTGCGCCTCCCTTATCAATCTCTTATCTTCCATCCACTCTGAGATCTTGGTTCCTAAGATCTTCATGAAAATTCGATATAGTACAGGGAATATCGTGATTGGTCTGTAGGAGAGCAACCTGCCTCTGATAGAATTCGGCTTCTCTATCATGACAAGTCGACCTTCCTTCCAGTCCATTGGGATCTGTTCCTCCCATCCAGGATTTTGTTGAATAGTTGGACAATGTATCCTCTTCCAACCTCCTCCAAGTCCTTCAGTATTCCGCTTGGAATCTCATCGAGACCCATAGCTGATGCTTTGTCAAGTCAAGTCAAATGCTCCTTTATTCAAAGGGATGATTTTCAATTGAACAGTACAGTATATACAATCAGTGGGCAATCACAACCGCGAGTTTTTATCCCACAGCATTCTTTGAATTCTCCATGCAAACATATGTCTAACGCTTTGGATCCTTTGGAACGCTTTGGAACGTTTGGATAGGCTAGCCAGAGCTCTCGAGACATCCGCCTCTGTCAGATATATACCGGTAGGCCGAATCGTGCCCTCCGGTATAATGTCCTCGCTCGTACGACTTGCCTTGAAGAGTGTGTTACACACATGAGTCAGGTGACTTTCTATCTGGAATTTTGGTACTGCGTTTTCCAGTTCGTCCCGTAGGGTCCCTGTTTTGCATTCACTTCTTTTGTCTCGGTTCACGATTCTCCAGAAGCGTCTGCTTTTCTCATGTCTCGGCGAATTTAGAACAAACGATAGGGTTTTTCGTTCCCTGTTTCGTAGTTCTTTCTCCGTCACATTTCTGACCCTCTGCTGTTGTGCTCTGTAGGCTTCCAACGCCGCTTCCGTTCCCACGCCAGCTTTCCTCGCGGTGCGGTAGGCTCGATTTGCTTCTTCCCGCAGCTTGGTCTCCTGTTTGACCTCTTTCGAGTAGACCATTGGACGATTCCGCACCTGAATAGTCCGGCGGGCTATTTCACATGCGGATTCAATCTCTTTCTTGAGCTCAACGTATTTTATATTATCCTTCAGCATCTTTCCCCATAGCCCTTTCTGGGCCAGAGCTGCAGCTTTTCGGGAATCAATAACTGAGATGTGTTTCGCAGCGGGCTTTCTCTTACCGCCAATAGTGCATTTCACCGTGATTAGATTGTGGTCCGAGATCACAGAAGTCAGCCTCCCCTCGTCAATTCTCATATGTTGGATAATTCCGGCCGCCGCTGGTTTCACCAACACATACTCTATGACCGCCAACTTTCTTTTGTCCAGTGTCTCTTCACATCCTCAGTAAGCGCGGCAGGGTACGCTAGTATTATATAAACAGCAGAAACATCTGAAGACTCGCACTGTCCATTGCTCATCTGAAACGACGAAACCAAGGTACCAGCAAATAAGAAGAATCTCTGCATAATGGGCCGCTCAAAAGATCCCAACACCAGTAACAACAAAAGGAATCGCGGTAAGGACCAATCCTCAAGATCCTGGATGACACAGCTGGCCATACAGTCGATCTCACAAAAAACTATAACAGTTGACTCGACTTCATCCGCCGACCCGACGTCATCTGCCGACCAGAAGCCATTCGCCGAACCGCCGCTGAAAAAAACCCGAGTCATCGACGAAATCAGCCTCGACAAAACGGGCGGCGCGATCAACGGCAGAGTGTTCTCGAAAGGACCCATCAGGACCTTCCAGAGACGCACCAAGAAAGAAGGATGTCTTTTCAGTTCTGTAATTGGAAACGCCTCGGCACGTATCAGCGTTCTCGCTTGGGATGAGCAAGCCACGAGACTGTTCGAAAGCATCAAAGTCGGACAGTGTTATCGCTTTACGTCCTTCAAGACGAAAGCGCGAAGCAAGTGGAACAGGCAAACTACCCACGAATTCTAGATCAGCCGCTGCTCGCTTGTGGATGACGACAATTTACCAGAAATGGACCTTACGATCACTTCCCTCGCTGAACATTAAGAAGCGGATCAAAATCGCCGCTGTCGAGCGGGAGCTACGCAGAAAAACTGGACAATCACGAGGAAGCGTGGTATACCTCAATGAGGTTGACGTGAAGCAATATGCTGGACGTCGGACCCTGTCGACGACTCACAGCACCGTAGTCGGCATCTTGAACAAGAACAACAATGCCGAGAAAGACCGACTGGAAAAATGGTGGATTGATGAAGGTGGAGAAGAGGAATTCATGGAGCTAGATTCCATGAACGCAGCATGCTCTCCATGCAATGGAGAGCAATAAAAAAAAACTTATTTGAACCAGTATCTCAGTTCCATGACTTCCGACGGCTTGATCGAATACTCATCAACAACGCCTTTGAGTCATAACAATCTAGACAACTCAATCTCACGAAATTATCGACTTCTACTCCCGAATCGCCAGATAACGACACAACACGTTGGACGTTTTACACTGGACTAAAAGAACTTCGATTCAAGCCCTTGTGAGTCTCGTCCGAAATCAAGCCTGAAGTCACCATAGCGCATCAAGTCTATAAAGTGTCCCTCTGCGTTGCCGCTCCGTTGCAGTGTCTCAGCTGCTGCGCCTTCGGGCACCGAGCAGCTGTGTGCCCTGAGAAGACTTTGCCCCGGTGTCGGAAGTGTGGCGCGGCCGGTCACCAGCTCTGGCAGTGCACGGCGGCGGCCCGCTGCGTCAACTGCAGGGGTGCCCATCCCTCCAACGACCCTCGTTGTCCCGTTTACGCAATATAGGCGGAAGCGGCCCGTGGCCGCTTCGTGGGGAACGTCGTTGCCGGTTTGGGCAACGTCACCGTCAGGGAATCGCTTCACTTAGTGCCTGGGGAGGCACCGCTTCCGACGGGTTCGGCTGTCGCGGGTCCCAAGCCGAGCTTCGCGGCTGTGGTCGGTAAACCCCCCATGGTTGCCCTAGTGCGGACATCTGAGGAGGGTGAGCGTACGGTCTGTTACCTGCCGAGGGCCTCTGCCGCCGCTCGACGCAGGGCTGCCGCTTCCAGCCGACTCGCGGAACCCGGGAGTGCGCCTGCCGCCGTCAACGTGGACTCTGATTCTCTTGTCAGCTCCTTTACCGCTCGTGTCATCGAGCCTTCTCGGTGCCTTACCCGGAGCCTTTCTCGCCTCTCCGGTGCCGTTCCCGGCTCCCCAGCGCCTTCCCCGGTTTTCCCGATGCCTTCCCCGCATTCTCGAGGATCTCGGTGTTTCCCGGTAAATCCTGAGAATTCCCGGGAACAGTAGAAAATCCCGGAAAGGGAAATTCTCGGGAATTCGAGACCCCTGAGAATCGGTTCCCGGGAAATCCCGGGATTTTGGGAACTCTAGTCGTGGCGTCCGCTGGAGACGTTGTTCTCTTCAACGCGAGCAGAGGCAAAAAATATACTTCTGCTCCTTTGATCAGTCAGTCAGTGTTAGGCTTTCGTCCGCGTCGGACTCAAGTCCACCGTCTCTCTCTACGACCGCCCGACGTCGTCGCTGAAATCATTGGCCAGTGTTTCTCATTTCAAGATAACCGGGTGCGTGTCATTCATAACGAAACCAGTCGCACAGTGGCCAAAAACCCGGATTTAGGTGGACAATATTATTTGAAGACGTTTGCCGACTATGTTTAGTCCTTGAATTCAGATTTGGCCTCCAAAAGGGATTTCTGAAACGTGCTTCTCGAGTTCGAGGCGGTTATAGACATTTTCCGGGCATTAACCTTCAATTTGTGTAGTCGTGAGCTCCCCTACGTGATCCCTTGTCTCAAGTGATTGATGATTATTAGGACTGTGCGTTTCATGCAAAAGAAATATGCATGCAGTATGCACGGGGAGAAACTTGAGATATGCATCAAAATATGCTCGTATATTATGGCTATATTCCTCTTGTTACCGAACATTTGTACTCGCACTGAGACGTTCTAAAGAAGACGCTGCTGTTCCTCATGGAATTGTCTTCTCTTCTTTCTGATCCATAGTATGGGAGCAAACGTGGCACCGACATGATACGGTGAATGCGCAGCAAATCTCACAGGAATCGTCTACAGGCCAGATGAGTTTCAATCAATCAATCAAACAAGCATATTAGTGAGTAGATTCGCGACTCACAGGGACTAGATTTCGATCCGTGAATTGCGACTTTCTTGATGTCTCTTGTATTCGAACGGCGCGGCGTTCTACTTCGGAAGGGTGTTCGGCGCCAAAGCTTCTTCGTTCAACTTCATGTTTCTGCTACAGAAAGGTGACAGATGCCACGAGTGACAACCCAACATAATGAGAAGTGCTTCTGTTGCTTTTTATCAACCCTTGAAGTAATCGCTTCTCAATCGCTGAACCCTCAATTGAGTGCCGGCAAGTCTCCACTCAGGATATCGTCTTCTACAACCGAGGTAAGAATACATGGGAACAGGGATCCGAAAAGATTTCTTCGAAGCGAAGCCTCTTGGAAGTATTTTTCCCTCTCTTGCGGACGCTTTTGGTCGTCAGAACGGGAAAATGAAGTCGGTCTTCTCCGTGCTGGAGTCTCTCATTGACGGGACTCCTATGAAGGCATCGGACTGTATCCGTATTCATCCCCCGAATATAGCTCATAGCAGGTTGTTTCAGCATTTCCGCACTTGCTGACACATTCTTCACAATGCTCGAAGCGATTGCCGCGAATCAGACCACCGATTCGACCCCAGGTGAAATTCTTGCATGAATTGGACCGGGAGTCGTAATGGAGTTGCGGCCAACAACGGTGCTGAAGAGTTCGTCTCCCGGTTCGAATTGACAGAAAAAAACTGCAGGCTTAATCGGTATTTTCGTGTCAACTCTGAGAGAATAATCTCAAGAACATGTCGCAGCTCAAACGAGAGAAGACAAGAGGTTCCTCACCGGTGAATGAGATGACACGATAGATGGCGTAGGCGGCAACAACGATTCCTCCAACCACGGTTAAGATCCTGTGGCTTCTCCCCTCCTCTGTCATCTTCGCTTCGTTTCTCAAACGGGACAAGATCGGGAAGCGGAAGCGGCGGCGCAGGCCCTAATTTGTGCACGTCGCTCAACACCTGACGTGTATATGAGTGACTTTTGACGACTTGACGTGTATCGATTGGCACTTGACGATTGTCGATCGGAAGTGGGTTCAACGATGTCCACTTTCCCCAAAAAAAAGTGACCGTGTGCGGCGTATACGACGAGAACGTAAAAACACGTGATATTCGATTGCAACAGCGCCTTCTTCACAGACGATGATCTCCTCGCGAGACTCGGACTCCAGGAGGAGATACAGGACCCATCTCTGGTGAACTACTCGAAAAAGGAATCCCAGAAACTGGGAGATAGGAGTCCCCCCTGATCTGCGCAAGCGCCTGACATGAAAGGCTGATAAAAGAATTGAATGTAATATACGAAAAATCACTCCGATCAAGATCAATAAATACCCATACCCCCATACCCATCATTCAAAGAGAGCTTTCCTATCGCTCGTTCTCGGTGCTGCATCAATGTCAGTCCTTCTGCCATCGCCACTCAATTCCTGCTTAACTTCCATCATTTCTATTGCTCCGTGCATCAACTTTCCCTCCCAGCATGGCGGCCGGCCAGCTCAAGTCTGCGCCGGTGCCGCTTCCTTCCAGAGCCTTTCTCACGGTCCCTTTAAATAATGCGTTCATGGTGTGAACATTGGGCGCTACTGGCCGAGTTCCGAGACCCATTTTTTCCGATGATTGAGGATCTTTACTGGATTTCACAGCGGGAAATCCTCCCCGGGTGTCCGCTAAGCCGCATTTCTGCGGCAAAAGCTGTAGCGTCGATGCCGTTCTTCCATCAGTTCCTTCAAGTTCAACGAGGACGTCGCTGGAACTCCCTCCGAAGTTTCTGCGGGAACTGCAGAGGTAGAGGTAGAGGATCCAGCATGGAAAATCGTTGACACAACCGAAGAGTGTGATCCTGACGGTGAGTCTGTTCGTTTGCTATTCGGAAATGGAGATGATTTCATTATGTTTGTGTACCGCAATCCGCGATCGAATTCTCTATCATCATGAATTCTGACTTCTCTTCGATCCATAAGGCATCCAGGAATTATGCGAGTTGGAGGAGCAGGAAGAGTTCGAGGGAGCACCTTCCTATAAGGGACCCGCAGGGATTCTGACGGACAAGGTGCGGCAGATCTGCCTGAGATTCCAAAATACCGTAAAACTTCTAATTGCAGGGCATGCCCGGCAAATATTTCGATTCTCCCGGGGGTGCCCGCTAATTAGAGCATGCCCGGCAAAAAGAGCATGCCCGGCAAATATTTCGATCCTTCCGGAGATGCCCGCTAATTGGAGCATGCCCGACAAATAGAGCATGCCCGGCAAATATTTCGATCGCGAGAGAAATCGGCGGCCGTTGGGGCTCGAATGATGAGAAATGACAAATCGTATTCCAAGATTATTAGCTAATCAACTAAACCGACCTGCCGAGTCTACTTCTCAACTTCGAGAAGTAGCTCGGTGACAAGAGCAGAACCGGGACTTATTTATTGAGACTCAACTTGATCTTCCTCTGTTATATATACAATCGACTCATCTTTATCGTATTCGTCTGACCAGTCACATTCTTCTGGAACGGCAGGCTGATCATCGTCGGACATCGAAACGTTTTGGAATCCATGCGACAAGCGAGCCTCCGTAAGAACGTGCAGACCGGATGCTATGGGTCCATCGGGTTTGAAGCAGTGGATTTCAAAGTCTTCGTTTCCGTCGAGTGGTACTGTTACTCCACAAGTTTTGAAGGACCGTTGAATCAAATCTTCCGGTAAAGTCTGCCATGCGGTTGCGACCCACTCAAGATAAGTTTCCATGGGCGGAGCCGCGGGCTTCCCGCCTCGAGTCAGAGGTTTATCTGGTTGGAGCATCCATTCCTCATACAGCTGTCGGATGCGCGATTTGAACGGGGAATTCCAGCAAACGTCGGCGGGTTGAACGAATTTGGTACAACCACCTGGGACGACGGCGGTATCGATTCGGAGATTCCTGAGGACGTTTTTCGTGTCTTGACTAATGTGACAACGGAAACTGTCCCATACTAAGAGTCTTCTCCCGAACATCGTGCTACCGAGAACTTGTTCCAAGTAGGTCTTGGTCGTTTCATTTGTCATCCATGATGATCCAGCACAACAAAGTTCCAATCGCTGTCGAAATTTGTCGACGATTCTTTTATCGGGTCTTTTGCGATTCAGTAGAACAAACGGCTTCAATTTGACTCCGTCGGACCGACCGGTTAACATGACTGTGATTCGCAATTTGTCATGTCCTGTAGTTAACACAGGAACATCTCTCGAACCTTTCTCAGCAACTGTGAGACTGTTCGACGCGTCGATAAAAACTGCTGTTTCGTCCGCTGCATAGATATGCTGGTATTGCGAATTCTGACGAAGACTAGCGACATAAAGAATGAACTTGACGATGGCGTCCTCGTAATCGGCGGGCGGTTTCTGACATACTGTCGTGGGACGCCTGCAACTCAGATTATGACGTTGCATGAACTTGTCCAACCAGCCCTTACTGCTTCTGAAACAAGAAGATCCAATGCTCAGAGCGTATTTCTGCATCATTGGGCGCGTGATGCGGAGACGTTGAGAACGATGGCGGTCAACAAATTCCTTCACCGCAGCGTCAAGTTCCGCATCCTGTACCGGACGCCCAGCTCCCTTTAGCCTTCTGCTCGTCGAGTCTGTTGAAATAAGATCTTCTTTTTGGGAAACCCACTGCTGAATGCGACTACGGGTGACGTTGAATTTCTCAGCCGCCTTTTTCTTCGTATTTTCCTCCGCAAACTTTACTGCTTGGAGCTTGAATTCCATGCTGTAAGCTTTCATCTTCCGCCTTTCGGGCTTGCTGGCTTGATCTGCCATCGATCCTCCTTGATGTGACTGATTGATCGGCGAGATATCTACGGGGAAAATACGTTTTTGAGACTGCAAACGTGACATCGGAGTAGGAAGAGTGATGTTTTTCAGCAAGAGGCGCCCAGAACTCGGACGGATTATTGAACATGATAAACTCACATGTCTGAGATCCCGGAGTTGAAGTTCGACTCGCCACGAATGTAAGCAGATGTAGGCAGATAATTCGCTTCAAATCATGCGGTCTTTTTGATGCGAGATAATTAATTCACGCAGCCGACAAGCTCGCCATTCTCGACCGCAACCCGTTCTATTGTTTACGATCAACTCCCTCTCTCTCCGGCGACGGCGGCACAACGCTGTCGCCGACATCGCTGGAAAGGCGACGAAAGGCTCCACTCATGTCAGACAGCGTTGAGAGTACCCGGCAAATATTTCGATCCTTCCGGGGATGCCCGCTTATTGGAGCATGCCCGACTAAAAGAGCATGCCCGGCAAATATTTCGATACTTCCGAGGATGCCCGCTTATTGGAGCATGCCCGGCTAAAAGAGCATGCCCGGCAAATATTTCAATCCTTCCGGGAGTGCCCGCTAATTAGAGCATGCCCGGCAAAAAGAGCATGCCCTGCAATTAGAAGTTTTACGGTAGTCCAGCGTCGAATGACGAGCTCCTTCAGGCAGCGCCAAGTGCTCTCTCTCACAGGTCAAACTTGTCGCGGACATGAGAACGCGTTGGCACAGCACACTCCACATACTCCGTAATTTTGTCGCCTTGGAAGACAGCTTGCGCGCTCACTACGCGACCGGGGAGTTCCCCGTGTCGCAGTCGGAGTTCAGTGCGATCAAGGACTTCATCTCCGCTCTGACACATGACGAAACTTTGATTTCAAAAGTGCATTCGAAACGATGCCACACGACCACTTACAACAAGGGAGTCGGCGGTCGAGTTCTACGTTGGGTATCTGACTTTCTCAGGAATTGAGCGTTCCGCGTCCTGGTTGGCGATAGTCTGTCGAGTCCAGACAGGGTTATCTGCGGCTGTCCCCAGGGGACCGTTCTGGGAAGCCTACTGTTCATGCTGTACATAGATAGTCTAACTCGAATTCTGCCGAGCGAGGTCTAATGTGTAATGTACGCTGACGATGTCAAGTTGCCAATTCGGCGTTCGGAAGATTCCAAAATGGCGGCCATCATGAGCGCGCGGCTCGTGTGGGTTATCCTGATGATCAGTGGAATAGTGACGAATAGAGGAAAAATACCGCCGCCCACAGTGCAGAACGCCTGCTGCATATTGTCTTGGAACAGTGTGAGACATCAGGCCCTGCAGTCGGAGCTCTACGAAGGTGTTCGTTTAGGCCTAAGAGTGAGCAGGAGACTCCTGTGGCGAATCGCGGCAATTGCGCTGATCCTCCTCCTAGGAGGCGACATTTAAGCGAACCCCGGTCCGGACATGTGCTACTCGTGCAACGAAGTCGTCCAGAATACGACCAGCAGGTACGCTTGTGAGATATGCTTCCAGTCGATCCACGCCCAGTGTGGATATCGGATTCCGGACAAAGCCGACGTGTTTTGCAAGGGTTGCTTCTGCATTGAGTCGTCGAAGCACGTACTCTCGATGAACATGATACAGTGTTCTTGTCAGAATGCAATCAAGACCTTGAATGAGAAAATGGACCAAATTCTCAAGAAATCAAACGGAACAGCTGACACCGGCAGACGTCAACAAACCGATCTCCGCGCAAGCGCAAACCAGACACTGACGCCCCTAGCTTACCGAACACCAAGCGATCGAAAGACCCCACGCAAAAATTTGAGCTATGGAGAAGTCCTCCAGAGACAAGACAAGGGACCTAGGAAACTCACACACCCAGACCGGAGAGAGGCACCGGCAAAGCCGAGAATGCAATCCAGGGCAACCAAGAGCAACGAGGGCGCATCCCGCTTCACGACGCTCAGGGCGATGGAAGTGGAGCTCCCGCCGAGAGTCCGCCAGAAAGCGCTATTTGCATCGCGGC
The DNA here is from genome assembly GCA_021527715.1 of Neoseiulus cucumeris. Lineage (NCBI taxonomy): Eukaryota > Metazoa > Arthropoda > Arachnida > Mesostigmata > Phytoseiidae > Neoseiulus > Neoseiulus cucumeris. Next base: position 175,284 of record JAJSRV010000114.1, read on the forward strand.
TCGGGATCGTCACCTCCGAACAAGGCGTCCTTGACCACCTGCGTAAGGTTATCCCGAACACCATACCGATACAGGTGACGAAGCTGAAGAGTGAAAACGAAAGATACTACGCAAGTTTTCATGTTTCAGTCCCGCCCGAGACCTTCCGGGACATTAATGACATGAACATATGGCCCATCGGAGTCCAGTTTCGCCCGTTCCGCGGCCAACTACTCGAGTATAGGGAACACGGATACCGAAGCGGAGAATATGAAAATGATTCCTCTCCCAGACGGAAAGAGCCGCGGAGAGACCGACCCGCATCCCCAATGGAAGAATGACTCGACGAGCGGAACCTGTGCTGGAATATCGAGGGCTTGCTCGGACATCTCAGAAAAGAGAACCACTTCGATTTCGGCAAGTACAGCACAGTGATGCTAACAGAAACCTTCATCCCACACGAGCCAAGTGACCAAATAATCCCCAACTTCAAAAGCTACATCTCGGAGGCCGTAAAAACCGAAGGTGGGCCCAGCGGCGGACTTGCAATATTCATGTCACCATCACTGTCGTCGACGAGAGCTGTATTCAAGACCGAGCACCTGCTCGCAGTTTAAGCATCCAGCACAACATTCATAACCGCATATTTCAGCCCAAACACTGCGGTAGCGGAGATCATAACCCGCACAATTCACGAAGCCACCCTGAGGATGGCCACAGAGTCAGTGGCTCTCAATTGGGCCTTGCAGCGGTTTTAAACCGCGGTTTCAAAACCGCAGAAACCGCAAGCTTTTGCGGTTTTGAAAACCGCAAAAACCGCGAGCCTTGGCGGTTTTTAACCGCGGTTTCCTATCGTGCGAGCGATTTCCCTATCTTAAAGGGTAAGTTTGTATCGTTGTTGATGTTAACGAAGCGCAATGTGCGACATGGATTGCGTGGCGTGCAACGAAATTTTGGACGTGTGCACGGCTATACGTCGGCCAGACAAACAAATATTATCTCTTCGCCAAACGCCTGAGTTGATCGTCAATCGTCATCGGTCGAGTGAATCCGTTGGTGAACACGCTGAAGTTCTTGTCGAGACGATACTGTGATTCCGCGGCAAAAGAGTTTGGTTAAACTGGTTATGCCCGATTTGTCGTTCAGCTGTCGTGGTGGACAGAAGTCAGACAATGTCAGAGCGTGCACCTGCTCGGTGAACACGTGGGAGTAAGTGATTGTATCCGGAGTATTGTACACTTGTCCACTAGCAAAGTCAGTTGCCGGAGCTGGAAAGCTCGCTCGTAGCTCTCAGGAATGATGAACGTAGCAATAGCTGAAAACACACTGTGAAGGAGTCGTTTACAGTATGGAGTGAACACACCGAGTAAAACAGTATCCGAAAAGATTTATTGAGTATATCGTCCTTATATACTTTCCACCGCATCCGAATAAACGTCCTTGCTCAAGGATTTCCAGAAATGTTAGTTCGCAGTCTCGGATGCAGTCACGAAGCGTTTGTTACGCTTCGTTGATGTCGCTGCTGATTCCTTTGTTAATATCTGCGCTAGTCACGCAATCGGCAACACTGAATTGATCACGCAATAAAAGTAAAGATATGAGAGGAAATGACAGTGTTTTCTATCATTCTCCCCCGCACTGGATTGGACTCTTATTTATAAGCAGTGGTGCCGTTGTGTTAGTGCTTTTTTCTTTTCAAGAGAGCCCATAGCGGTTAATCTTGTCGGCCATGGCTCTTTTTCATGAAACTCAACGAAAGTGTACGTGCAATGTAACTGCCAGTTCGCTGTCACAGTTCTCCCCTTCCGTTCTCCCACGCATCGATCCCTTGATCATATGCCTCTGGCCAAGAAAGTAGCTCACATGATTTGGGCATCGAAAGACGACGATTTCAAACGGAAGTACAGGCCAATGGCGCTCGAAGAGCGGGAGCGAAAAGCCATCGAATGCGGCCGAAAAGGTCGGCCTGTTCCGAAAGAGCTGCCCGAACAAATCCAGCCGCTTCTCGAATGTTCTCGTCTTTTCCTTTCGAAGTGAACGTTGGCGTCTCGACACATTCGCACGTCTCTTGTTACATGCATATCTCGATGTCTTCGCTGGAACAATCTAGATTCGCCACAATTCTTGAGTCACTCGACCGGTGCGGTTGTGTCGTGATCCATCGTGGAACCGGTAAGTCTAAGTGATTTTTGATATAGGCTGATTTTGTTGGTGCTTTTCAACTTAGACAGTTCATTCCTCAATTCCGCGGTGGATTCCGATCCATTCTGATCGTATTTTCAATCTGTGCTTATTCGTTTTTGACTTTTCCAAATTAGGCTGTTGCGACTCATGTCGGGACAGGATTGCGAGAAGAAAGCGCCCGTCACGCCTGAACTCAAGGCCTACGCGCTTGAATCTCTGAAGCGAAATCTACGCGGTGATTCTCCTCGACTTCCGAGTGACGAGGCCCTCCGATTCGTTGGGATTTTGCTCGACGACCATCTATCTCGCGCCGCCGAGCTGGATGAATGTGCCACGTGTCGACACCCGGACCCAGCCGTGAGGCTAAGTCATCAACGGGACTCGATCCACTCCCCAGAGCTGTGAACGAACTCACGTACGGCCGACCGCACGAGTTACACGGAGTGGATTCGAGACGAAAGTAGTTCGATACTGGATGGAATCCCAGTGAATGGCAAGTCGTCGCGGCGGACATCATCCGCGAGCTCGAACACCGTCGACCAGCTCGTGTGGGACTCATACATTGAGGACGAGCTCGGTCGCGGTGAGGTTCTGGACGCAACTCTGCAGTCCGACGGTCCGAAGTCCCGGAAAGGGCACCGCTGCTTGACCCCAGAGCAACGGTTGGTGAAGCACACCGTTGACCAGCTCGTGGGGGACTCATCCAATGAGGACGAGCTCGGTCACGGTGAATCTCAGAACTCAATTCCGAAGTTCGAGCTATCGTAACTCCCGCTCCATTCAGGCGGAGGGAGCTCAATTTGATGTCGGGCACGAATCGGTACCCGTGGCCAACCCTCCGGCCGGTGAACACCCGTCAACCAGTCTTTTCCTCAACCACAGTAACGCCGCTCAGGCCGACCGAACCTGTTACCACCAGTTGGTTTACTTGGAGGATCCATCGCCATCCGACAACCAGTGGTCCGGTGTCAGGGCGTGCGGTTACGACGACCGCTCCGATCGCTCCGACTGCCCAAGAGTCGAGTGGTGGTATCTACAGTACCCCGAATGCGCCGTCTCGCCTACCGACGATACCGGAAGTCGATTCCGACGAGACGACGACAAGAGCGGCGCGCATCAGGAGACTTACGACGACCACCCCGCGACCGATGACAGCGACAACGACGACGACAACGCGACGAACTGCAACTGTAGCTGCCGCTGTCACCGCCACCACCACCGCCGTCCCAAAGACAACTGAGGAACCAGCCGCGCTTGCATCGCCTCAATTTTTCAAAATTTCGATGCATGCGAGTCAAACCTTACTTCATTTGTTACTCCGAAGAAAGGGACAAGTGCATTTTCGTTACTGGCCGCCGTCCCTCTTCGAGAACGATTTTAGTGACGGAGTATGACGAACTCCCGGTCATGACGGCCGAACAAAGGGCTTACCACGCCCGTTTTTGTGAATTTTCAGAGAATTATCAGGCCGTTTTAAATTCTTAGTTTTTAATTAATACTCCCGAAGGTGCCCGTTCATTAGAAAGTACCCGTTCATTAGAGAGTGCCCGCTAATTAGATTGAATACGGTATACTATAAAAGACATGACAGACTAATAACTCGATGTCCAATGGAAATTCTGGTCTATCCCATATCAGATGGAGTTCTCCAATTCTTCAAGCCAGCCGGCGTAGAACTCTACAGAACTGTCTCTCTCTCTCTACGTGTCTACAATGCGACAAGAAATTGAAGGCCGTGAAAGGTAGCATGACGAGCCTCAAAATTCACATCGACATGCACAAGAAAAAAGGTCCCTTGGTTCAGCGAGAAGAGACGAAAGCATGGATAGTGGGGACCATGGTTGCATCCCTAAACTACCCCCTCCATGCTTTCAACAACCCGGTGCATCGGGTGAATTTCTCGCTCATGCGTCTAGGACCAATGAGCGAGAATATCGCCCGGCGCTGCACCGACAGCGAAGCAAAGTGAGCTGGTTTGAAAATTTTTGTTCATATGTGTGCATTCATTCCCTTGCATGTCTGCATTCATTTCATTCCATGTCTCTTTATTTAAAAAGGTATTTGAATGTATATGAACGAAAACATAAAGGCAGAGTTGCTACAATGTATCACAATAAAGAAGTACAGACATGCTCGGTATGTGGCCGGTCCTGATTGAGGAATAGATTCGCCACGAAAAGGTGTTGCGGATGGCCTCAGTTCTTGCTAACGACTACGAAACAGCGAAATATTGCGCCGTATTGAACACGTGTTCGTCAAAGTTGAGTCCTGCGGTTACGACTACACCCAGATCTCGTACCGAGTGGACGATTGGGAGATCCTTTGTGGTTGTCTCGGCACCACTGGGCTACTACATTGAAGGCGTCCTGTAAGACCGCTTTGTCATGAATATTTCGTACAGGACCAAACAGTTTCAAGTCGTCAGCATGAAGGAGATATTTCACGTCGGGCGTGAGGTACAGTCGAATATCTAGGGCGTATAGTACATAGAGGAGTGGAGAAAAGGAGCCACCTTGTGGTACACCTGACGTCACGGGAAACGGGGCTGAGAGATGCTGATCAACTCTGACTCTAAAGGAGCGATCGAAGAGATAACTGCGACACCACGCGATGGTGCGCCGATGTATTCCTACTGTTGTCATCTTCGTCAGTAGAATGTGGTGATCAACTTTATCGAAAGCGGCTTTGAGATCGAAATAGATCGCGTGGAATGGAACGCCAGCATTGATGTACTCCGCGAAGTCTTGACTTATGCTGAGAAGTTGGGTACATATTTATTTACGGGGAACGAAGCCGTGCTGCTGGGGATCGTACAGATCATTGACGTTGAGAAAGCGGTTGATGTGACGGGTCATGATCTTTTCGAAGATAAGGCATGCAATTACACATTGCGAGACAGGTCGATAGTTCGAGACAATGTTCTTTGGTCCCTTCTTGTAAATGGCAATAACAATACCGCATCGGAAGAGGGCGGGAGCTTTGCTCTCCTCATATGACCTTTGAAAGATCATTGCGAGTGGTTCGCAAAGGAACAGGCGAAACGATTTAAGAAAGATCGGAGGTAACCGATCAGGTGTGAACGAACATTTGGAGGGCAGGGCGGCCAAGTGCTCGAGGACAGTCTCCTCCGTGAATATGATAGGGGTGTCAGAAAAGGGGGACGGCGTGTGCAGCATTGGTCGGTTGGGCTTTCGCGGTAGGAGGTGTCACAGGGTTGAAGACGGAGGCGAAATGACAGGCGAGGAAGTCGGCCTTCGCAGAGTCGCTGGTGATCGGGGCTTCAGGGGAGCTCAGGGTGGGAACTGAGTTGAATCCTCGAAGTCGGCGGTTCGCATATCTATAAAAACTTTTCACGTTCTTGAAGTCAAGACCGGATTCGATGAGAGTGCGTCTCCTAAGGACCGCGCGCCCGAGACGCCTGGAGACGGCGGCAGCATCAGAACGACCTTGGGCAAGGAGGGCCTCCAGCCGGGAGATTGACCGATCGATGCCGGCGCGAGGGGACGGAGTAGAGCGTCGGGGAGTGAATTTTTCGAGAAGGAAGGTGCAGCAGGCGACAAACTCTGAGTACATGTCGTCCACACTACTGCAGTTGGAGAACAGAGCCGACCAGTTGACAATATCCAGGTGATGAGCGATGGCCTGTTGATCCATCCTCCTGTAGTCAAGGGCTTCATTTGCAGCAGGTTCCGGAGGCGGCGCAAAGACGACATCGAAGGCGATTCCCAGGTGATCCGAAGGAATTGGTGACGGGACTCCGGTCAGGTCCTCGATCAGCTCCGGGTCTGTTGTCAGGAGGAGGTCGAGAATGTTACCCGAGGAGTGCAATGGGAAGCGTATCATTTGTAGTAGATTGTTGGTGTTGCAACCCTCAAGGAACGTCATTTCTTTTGACGAGCCGGTGAAGGAGTCGGAATGTGACCATGTGATGAGCGGGTAAATAAAATCTCAGAGGATAACGACAGGGGAATCAACCGAACATAATTTGGTGATGGAAATGACACACTCTTGAGTTCGCGCGAGGCGGATGAGGGCATCGCCTGCTTTCGAAACGTAATAACATATTAGACGGATTCGGATGGAATCGCCAAGGAGGTCAATAGCGACGAACTCTCCCGAGGATTCCAAAGCAAAATGGGATGTGGCCAACCGATGACGGGTAATGATGCATACTCCCCCACCCCGAGATCGTCGGTCGAGGCGCCATACATGACATTTACCACCTAGGGAGACCTCGGCGTCTCGATTCGATTCGATTTGGGCAGGCCAGACCTTGAGGAGTCGTTTGATTCCCCGACGACTTGAAGCATCTTGGGTTGACGACGATGATTGGGTGGGTTCGGTCGCGAAGTATTGGACGAAGAACTGGCGATTCCCTTTTTAGGAATCATGATTGCTAACACCGGAGCACGTCCCTGGTTGGCAGCAGAGAAACGAACGCTTCCTGGTGTTCTTGAACGAGAACGAGAGCTCGGAAATTCGGTGTTTACGAGTCGGCGGTGCGTTGAGCGCCCCCATTCCCTTGCATCCTCTCACTACGAGAAACTCGCTTCCGGTTCTCCCCCAAATGCATCTCCGAATCTTAATGTCTCCCCGATTATAAATCTTGCAGGCGAGCGGTCAGTGTGGTGAAACAAGAAATGCAAAAACTCCGCGACGCGGACACGGTATTCATGCTAACTGCGGATGAATGGACGTGGCAAAGGAAACGTCTTCTAGGTGCGTGTTCTACAATGAGGAAGACCGAACAAATGATGTTTTGTACGAGTCCTCTCATTACAATGTGACACAGAATATTTCAAGTACATGATAGTCATCTGCTAGAATCGTAACTTTTTTCAATGTTCCTGCAGGCGTTACACTGCATTCTTCGAGTTCGATCCCGTGCTTGGGGAGGAAGTCATTCCCGTTGCTCGCGAGGTTCCGAGACAAGGCTACGGCTAAAAACCTTCTGAAATCTCTTCGAGCCTGCCTCGAGCGCGTGGGTCTAGGGATCGAGGACGTCCGGGGCATCACGACGGACGGCGCCGCCGTCATGAGAAAATTAGGCCGCCAACTCAAAACGTTGGTTTGGCCAAAGCCTTTTCTCCACCAGCTCTGTCTGGCCCACGCGCTGCACCTTGCCGTATTAAACACCTACAGAGGGATACACTAGCCGGACGCCGTCACTCTGGAAGAACAGGAGGAAGAAGGAGCAGAAGCTGAAGACAGAGCGCTGGGGCCAAAGATTGCCACTTGGCAACTTGTTGCTATCCCCGACGCGGATGGTATGAAAACCCATGTTCTTTCATTTGTGAATATCTATACGTTGCGAGATTCTGTTCAAATATCCATCATGGAAACCGTTAAATTGGGCCTTTTTTCGAAACTTCCGGAGCCTGCGAGCGAGAGCAAGAAGTCTTGGAGGCCGAGGAGCAGCTTGCCGGCGCGGCGTCCCGATCATTCGAGGACCGACCAGCGCGCTCGTGGCCAAGGTACGTGATGTGTGCCGTAGGTTCCATAGAGCGGGTCTATGAACGACCAGCTGCTGGAGCACTCCGGCCAAGCAGGAAATCGCGCGCCGCAAAAGTGCGCTCTCGATGTGAAAACTCGATGGAACTCTACGCTTCGTATGCTACGAAGCTTCATAAGATCGGTAGATAGCATCAGATCTGTATACGAGGCCAATATCAAGAGAACGCCATGGCCGATCACCGCCGAAGACATCGAAGCGATACACGAGCTCATCTCCGTCCTGAAAATTGTGGAGAAGGCTTCAAAGCGTTTGTCAGACGCGGAATCGACATTGCGGAACGCTGACATCGCGCTGGAGGTGAGTTTCAGTTTTCAGATGTATTTAAACTTTCGGATGGATTCATTTCGAAGTTGAAGTTGTTGAGGCTTTTTCTTTCCCGTTTTTCTTTCGTTTTCGGTTGGTTGCTTGCTTCCTTGCTCTTCACTTTTTAGTTTCTCTTCTAGCCTGTTCTCAGTTTTTCAGTTCTCGATGCCTTCTTCCACTATTCTGAAATTCGAGTTTCGTTATTCGTTGTTCTTCAGGCGTCGTTTTCGCTGGAATTGCATTTCTTCTTCGTTTCTGCATTGCTTGGTGAGGTGAATCGGTCAAGCCTCCGATGTTACTTTGTTGTTCCAGCTTGATTCGTTTCCTCTTCTCTTGATACTTTTGCGCGGATGCTGCGAATTTCGTCTTCTTCTGCCTGTTTCCGTTCCTTTTCCGAATTCTCTTTTCCGTTGATTTTTCTTCGCGCTGGTAGAAGTCCGTTAATGAAAGTCTAGAATTCGGGGAGCTGGAGCGTTAAGGTGTCGTCGCTCAGATGTCTTGTCCGCAGTCCTTGACCATTATAGTAGAGTCCACGTTGAGTTCTCCTACTTCAGCGCTGAGAATAAGATTCATTCCAACAGATGCCGAGGAGTCGTTCACTCCCCAGTAGGCGAACGCTGGACTCTCAGGAGGAAGAGAGTGATATTAGAGAGTCAGGTAATTCTCTCATGATCTTACGGCGCTGACAGCGCAGACCATCGCGTGGTGCCTATATTCAAACGCACCGAAATTGTGCGTATTTTAGAGTCCAAATTCGAGCCGCCCCACAGTGGGAAATATGGCCAAAACAGGATGACTTAAGTCAGGTCCGAGTTGAGCCCCCAAGGCTGCTGCATCGTGACCCCAGATGATCAGAAACTCGAATACCATAGGTCTTTCCGACTCTGTTACTTTTTTCGATTCATACTGGGCCACGCAAAGTACAACAAACAGCCGCCCCCAGAGGAGCGTTATTTGACTGTTACGCTCTTGGCGAAGAAAACGGACTCCAAAACGGGCTTCGATGCTGGAAAGTTGCCGTCATCAAAGATGATCATCAGAGTCATCATGGACCCCGGGCGAAATCAGATCCTGACTTTCACCATATTCCCGGAGAGCCCGATGTGCATGGTAAACGTGAAATCGATGCTGGAAGCATAAAATGCGAAGTTGGAACAACGCGTGGTGATAAAGGTGTGGCCCAGCCCTTACGTTCAATTTTGAAGAAGGAAAGCTCGCCATCCGACTCGAATTCAAGTGTTTACGGCATCCCGGGTGGTCATCCGGAAAGAATCACGAGTCGACCTTGAGAATGCAGCCAAAACAACCGCGGCGGTCGAGAATTTTACCCGACAACTCGTTTCTCACGAGCGGCCCGGGAATCGATCCGTACACCGCCATGGCCCACAATATTCGCTTGCTCGGAGGAACTTCACCGGACATGAAGCAATTTCAACATCACATCGACAGGAGACGAGCTCCTGTCGTGCTGATAACGTGCTAGAATTTGAGCTAGTTAGACACTAGTCAGTCGGCAGAACTGATATCTGAAAAGTCACGAGGGTTGTCAATACTCTGAAGCACTAATTTCGGTCCTGGAACGGTCACTCTGAGGAGGGAATGAATGAGAACGAACTGGTACGGTGCAATAGCAAATCGGGCAGCGTTTCCGCGTGCGGCGATACTGAAGTCTTGTCTTTATTGAACATGAACTTGAATATATAGCTCTCGGGTGAGGGCACACCGAAGACGGGTCAATGCCCTGAACTTACTGTGAACTAGAACACTGAACTATGGTGCACAATTACCGTTGTCTAGACTGTTATAATTATCCTCGGGTTCAGTGTCCGTTCAGTCTTTTGATGGGACGTTGAACTGCTACATAATTTAACAAGAAGACCGCAGCATGCGGACAACGAAAGGAGGAAAATTGATGAGGCGACACGAAACGGAAGAGGACGTGATTCCCAGAGAGCTGCAGGAGTCAAATGATTCAACCGACAAGCGTGTCGGCTGAGAGACTGTTCTCCCGGGCCCGGCTCGCTGAGCGCTACACCCAAGAACGTTTGGCTGACAAGAGGTATGAGGGGAACATGGTCCTGGAAGGTTTTCTCTCGAAGACCCTCAAGCAAAGGGAAGAAAACCGCAAAGAATATTTTTGATTTGATCTGATTTGATTTGATTCGATTTGCACTTGGTTTATTTGAATTGGAACTGCTGTCAACGACGCTTTAGTTCACAATATAAAATAATAGTGATAAAAAGAATAAAAAAATAGATAAAAGTATTTAAGAGCTACGCATCACAGTTAAACCTGAGCATTGAGCATTCGGTCTCTCAACTTTCCCCGGAAGCTTCTCAAAGAAACCATTCTACGAAGTTCCCTCGGTAGGGATCCCCACACCTTTGGCAGGCGATACAGCAGAGACTGGCGGACGAGTGTTTTTGTCGAGTGCGGCAGACTGAAGGTTGTTTTCCTGTGTGTCCTGGGAAGCTTCTTCTCGTTGATTTGGAAGCAGATGTCGTCCGGCACGATACGCTGTAGCGACTTGTAAGCTAGTATTGCGGTCTCGAAGTTACACAGTTGTTCCACTCGCATCAGGCCCTCCCTGACCTGAATCGTTCCGACGGACTCGTGTCGCTTGAGACCAGAGATCGCCCGAATCCCGTCGTTAAGAACGATCTGCATTCTACGGTTGATGTTTCTGAAACCTCCACCCCAGACGGCGATTCCGTAGGTGATGATGGGAACCAAGAGTGCCTTGTACACAAGCATAAGACCTTTCCATGGGATTCCGATCTCTTTGAGCTTCCTTAGGGCGGCTATCACTGCATACGCTTTCGGGACCATTGATTCAACGTGCTTTGACCAACCAGTGTTCCTGTCCAAGACAAAGCCAAGACATCTGACCTCATCCTAGACAGCTACTGGCTCACCGAAGAGTCTTATTCGCGGGTCTTCCCGTGCGCCGCCGTTTGCCCTGAAGATGATCACGTTCGTCTTCTGTGTGTTGACGCAGAGCCCGAATTGTTCGAACGTCTTGATGACAGTCTCGGTGTTGCTCATCGCCCTGTCAGCATCGCCTTGCAAGTCGTCGTGCGCGCAACTGAACACAAGTGTAGTATCGTCTGCGTAGCAAACGGTCTTACACACATCAAGCTCCTTTATCCTGAGAAGGACAAAGTTCATCAGGACAATGAACGCGAAGGGTCCTATTATCGAGCCTTGCGCTGTTCCTATGTTGACCACGGCCCATGGAGATCTGATGTGTCCCACCGATACCGCTTGACGTCGATCGGTCATGTACGAGCGAAACCATCTAACAGTCTCTGGTGTGCAACCAACGCACACCAAGAGCCTCAGAAAATAGTCTATGTTGAGACAATTAAAAGCCGCCGCTATGTCAAGGAATACTCCCAGAGCTAGCCGCTTTCGATCCAGAGTGTCCACAATGTGATTCCAGAGATACCCCATCGCAAGAACGGTTGATCTTCGTTTTCTGAAACCGAACTGCGACTCGGCAAAAAAATTGCACCGGCTACGACTGCAGGCTTACATTCAGCCAGCCGCAACCATCTGCGGACTCATAAGCCCACAATCTACAAACTATGCAAGATGCCGTGCGATTTGCTTCACTTGAAGTACGGCTAATTTCCATTATTCACATCCCGATAATTATTCTGTTCACTCCTGTATTGAGAATATTCAATAAATATTTCGATATATCAACATTATCATTATTCCTAGACAAGGGCTGCATGATTGAACTACGGTCATATTCCAGTAATTCAGTAATGCCGTAAATCGTCATCCGCACACGGAATTTACGGATTTCGATTGGAAACTCGCTAGAACGGAGGTACACAATATTTTTATAATTTTTTCATCGATCCCTACCTCTCGAGCGTAAACTTGAAAGATTGCCACTGTTTTTTAGAAAGATGTGAATTCCGTAGTTCCGTAAATCGTAATCCATAATTCCGTAGTGGAAAATTACGGATTTCAATTGGCCTCAGTTGAAATCCGTAATTACGGATTTGATGTCTACTTCTGCCGGCGATGCTGGCCAAGACCGATTTTAGAGCTGAACGCCTCGCGGCAGTCTGCAATGGGACAAGCATACAATAGTGATGGATCACCTTCTGGGTTCTCGGACCGAGTTAAAACACAGTGTCGATAATGGATGGCACGCCCCGCCTTCGATCGACATAGCCGATCACAGCGAGGGCACCTCAGAGAGATGGTAGAGTTTTCATTGGAATCGGTCGTGGCATTGTCCGTTCCAGGGTCGGGTTCCGATGTGTCAGACCTGTTTCCTCTTTGTTTGTTTGTTATTGCGCTTGGGATGACGGCCCGCCGCACAGTGCGGCGAAATCCAATTTTAGGTGGAAAAAATTCGATCTCTAGAATGATGCCAGAAGATGGCTGATAATACTCCTCGAAGGCTGGGGACTCGCTCGCAGCAAAAATTTTTGGACCTCAAGCCTATCACAGCCTGAGGGGACACACCGAAGTTCGGGTAAAAATAAATGCCCGAGCCGGTCTCATATTCATTCACCTATTCTTCAAGGGCGGATCTTTCCCGCAAACGACGAAATCGCGTGAATTTTTTTTTAGTGAGATTGGAGACTGCACGAGCCGTCTCCTCCAATCTTTCTAGACGCGGATTCCAGGGGTTTACGATCGCTAGTCCAGATCGATTGATCATGTTCGATTTCAACGAATTCCGAGGATGATCGTCAGCCCTCCTCCTTTGCGATGCAACAAGTTCCAGCTGCGCAAAGTTGCGCCTGACGGATTTATTTGCCTCGCAAGAAAAGCACTGAAATCGATGTTTTTGACGCTACCATGTTTCAATTTCTCAAAGACGCTGCAGCGAGAAAGCGGAATACAGCTCCTTTGATTCCGAAATTGTATCTCTTCGCTCTTGAGGCCTCTTTCTGAGCCATCGAGAGTGGGGCTTTATGCCACGTGTGATCCAGTCTAGTCTGTTCGGAATTTTTTTTGGTGACGCCGCGTTCTTTACTCTTGTTTCTCCGCGTGCTCAATCCAGATTCAATCGTCCAACCATGAAACAAGCATCGAAATGTGAGTACGGTTTCATTCATTAGGAAACATCCCCTGAATTTCCTCTTAACGAAGGAAACTCGTATATGAGGGACTGATCCAGGGATGATGCTTTCCAGGCATCACGGTTTTCTTACCTCGGAGGCATGTGGGTGATCGGTGGATCTTGGCCCCCAGAGGAGATGAGTTGAACGCGCTCACCTCTTTCGTTCTCTCATTCTGCAAACCAAAAGTCCATGAAGCCGACGTGGTGAACCTGACGGAACTGAGACGAAAAATTGACCGCATTTCATTAGAAATCAACAAACAGTACCAGAATGCGTCTCGAAAGAGGGACAGAATGTTCTGTGAACATCCAACATTCTGGAACGGCGCCGATTTCACCTTCAGTGTGCAGGTAGACCGGCAAAAGGAGGCCGAAACAAGTTTGAGAACGACTGCTGGTCGACCCTCGAAAAAATTTGCCGATTCGGGTGATCGATCTAAGAAGAACAAAATAGCAGACCTCTTGAATCGCCCAGCCGATGAACTTGTGTACGCTGCTCATCTCGCACTGCACGCATCAGGAAAACGAATCTATTCGCGAATCGTGAAAGGTGTATTCGAAAACTCGCCTGTGACAAATGCGAGTCGTTCGACGACTACCAGCGAGAACGCGAGAATGTACGTTAGGGAGCAAAGTAAGGTTAGGGAGTACGTTAGGGACTCTCTCACTCTGTTTCGGGTCGAAGACGAATGAATCCAGCTGTGTCGATACCTTCGTTGGAATTCGACGCTTCCTTCTCAAACCATCTTAGTCGTAAAACTCACTGCCACTTTGCTGAATCGATGCTCCGCATTATGACATTTATGGTGATCTGAACGTGCTTAAAACAATAAACACGACGACTGCGACATGTCGATCAGGTGCATGAGAAGACCATTGCTATAAAAGCTGCCATCGTCGCTCCGAAAGGTCTAGTGAGCTAAATTCGGTGTACTCTAAAAAAATTCAAACAGCTTCAAGATGACATAGAGATCAGGTCGCTGCCCCCGATCAGTCGAAAGGTATGGGTCCCCGAGGGAAGTGAGAGGCTCAAATTCCAATTAAATCCACGAAAAATGCTCTAAAACTTCGAAATCATGTGTCTGCGAGCTGATTTTAGTAGTATCGAGTTGCCGGCGGAATTCCCTTCTAAATAACACCAAAACGAGATAGCTAGCTACCTTCGGGAATTTTTCCACCTAAAATCGGTTTTCGCCGCAGTGTGCGCCGGGCCGCAAACCCGACGGGCCCATTTTCGGCTCGTCCGAGACCAGACAGCCAATTATTCGCTGATGACTTAGCCGGAGATATTGGGGCGACCTTCGTGCCTTGGGTGACCCTTATGACCACTCACCCCCTCCGTTCCCAGGAGCAACCACGAGGAGGTGTCAACTGGCTCTATGACCCCCCATAAGAGAGTCATAGTTACTCCCGCCGTTTACCCGCGCTTCAAAGAATCTCTTCACTTTGACATTCAGAGCACTGGGCAGAAATCACATTGTGTCAAAACCAATTACTAGACTTCACAATGCTTTGTTTTAATTAGACAGTCGGATTCCCTCAGTTCGTGCCAGTTCTGAAGTAGTTGATAATTTCCAATCACATCGGAATAAACCGAAATAGCTAACAATGTCCACAAGCACAACTTCGGTCATCATCCGGACGAGCACGAAGCCCATCCAGCCACAACACAATGTCATAAATACTTCTACTGTCAACCTGACTGGATCAACCTTCAGAGCCATCCCTTCTCCCAAAGTTACAGAACTATTTTGCCGACTTCACTTACCTACATTAATCTAGACACTAAAGGCTTCGCACCTTGAAGACCTGCTGCGGATACTAGTACAGACTGCCACCAAGATAAACACCACGCTCAAATTTTCAAGGACCAAGGGAATCAACTGAACAACTCTAAAATGAGCAGCTTTATGCCACCCTTACCCATATCTCAAATCTACTCCATACCATGGGTACAAGTGACTTAAAAAGAAAAGAGAACTCTTCCCAGCCTATCCCTTGGTGTCTTTGAGCGCGCTTGTGTTGCCACGCTCGCTACCCGAAGGTAGCGTTCCCGGTGTGCAGGTTCAGGAATGTTAGCCTGATTCCCTTTCGCTAATAGTGATAACACATTATTATACACATTCAACACATGTTTCGCATGAACACATCCTGAACATCCTGTGTTCATGCGAAACATGTGTGCATGAACACATGTTTCGCATGTTGCGAAAAAATTCCGCACTGCGGAATTGGGGAATTAATTGGTTCCAGTGCAATTCCGTAATACCGCACTGCGGTGCTGCGGATTACTCCGCACTGCGGCAAAGCGGAAATAATGTAATCCAATGCAATTCCGCAATACCGCACTGCGGCACTGCGGATTTTCCCGCAGTGCGGAATTGCGGACTCAATAAAATCCAATTGAATTCCGCAGTACCGCACTGCGGATTGTGGAATCATTGGAAGTCAATGCATTTAAATAGACAGACCAAATGACTTGAGACTAGGACTGAATGCTCTAAAACGCGTAATTTAAGAGCTGATTACTAGTTCATTGAACTGCTTATTGAATCAAAACAAAACAATAGGAGGAATATAATATGAGTTTATTGATATGGAAATAGGGAAAAGGATATTGACACGGAAATATGGAAATGCGGGAAAATATATTGAATTGGAAATGAGGAAATATATTATTCTGGATGATAATTATCGTGGAGGGATAAGAAGAAATACATATCATATATGATCCCCCACAACATATCTTATGGAGGGGATGGTGCACTGAATACCAGGTTGCATGGACCGCTCATTGGGTGTTTCTTCTTGAAATCCACCCAAGGCTTGCTTTTTCCATAAAAATCTCTCAAGAACAGATAATTAGCGAATCTGTCGCCGTCTTGCGCTTCCTGACAATATCTTCTTGGGTGCCGGGCCCGACTGAACAAGCGTTCAGCTGAGACGCTGGATGTCTGCAGCGCTGCCATCAGCCCTTTGAGTTTCTTGGGGATCGAATCCCAGCTCTTCTTATGGGCACTCATCACCTCCTCTGGGGAGGATTTGGAGAAACCTGGCCGGCGTGGGACGCTTGTCTCAAAATCGTCCTCTGATGCTTCTCCTTGTCCCTCCGTCACCAATTCTGCTCCATTTTCTTGCGACTCCGTTCCCTGGAACTTGGCGATTTCATTCGCCAGGTTCGATCCCGAGGAATCGAGGAATGTAGAGTAGATGTCTTCTCGTCCCTCAGCGATGATCGACTCCCGCACCTCATCCAGCCAAAAGTCGAGCTGCGTCTTCTCATCCAGTTCATGGACATATTCGCCAATCTTGACACGACGTCCCGCCTTTGGAGGATGCGAATGCAGATATGACGCTCGAGACAGGTGGCGAAGGCGGAGGTCTCCTTCTTGAGCATTCGCACCAGGGCCTGCAAGAAGGAAGGAATCTGTAGCACACAGGCGCAACGGGTAAGCCCGGGACGATTCTGTGAGACATAATAATTATGGCCTATGACTCTGTTTAGAACTTGAACTCTTTGACGATGATAACAACTTACTTGCAGGGCCCTGTCAGCTTTGTAACTCGTGAGATCCTCCATGGACAGTGGCTTTGTGCACAGGTCGACGATTTCTCTCACCAGGCGCAGCTCGTCCAGATCGAGAGGGAAGAACTGCTTGCCCTTCCGCTCCTTCACGTCATAAAAGGCGCGGAGATTCTTCTCATGGTTGAGAAAAACCTTGAGCATCTTCAATGTCGACAGCCAACGAGTCTTCACGTCCAAGATGAGCTTCCGTCGTGGACGTGTCGCCTTCGTGCGAGCGTTGATTTCCATCAACTCATCACTCAGTCCGGGACTTTTGACAAAGAAGCATTCTTGCCTCACCTTGTCGACTGCCCGTCCAGCCGCACCGTTGAACTCAGGAACGCCCACAAGCGCGCGCTCCTCCTCAACAAGATCGTCTTCTGAGTCGGCCGATTCTGCGGAGAACAGACGTGAGATCCGACTGCGCTCTAAATTCAGCGGACTTGATACAATACTGAAATATCGTTCATAGTTGAGAAAATCAACAATAAAATCTTAGCTGGCATACCATCTTCCGTGTCGCAGTTATAGTGTCCGACAATAACGAGCTTCGGGGAAGAGCTTTCTGAGGCTCCGTCTTCGGCGGGCACCTGCTCCTCTTGTGGATGAGTTTCTCGCCTCCGAGCTTTCTCCGCCTTGAAAGTGTCAAGCACGGCCAGGTGCATGGCGTGCGCCATGCACAGTTGGTGATAGAAGGCATCGGGAGCTGCAGCCTTGACGAGGTTTCGTCCAAGTTTTCGCAGTATGGCAGCTGCATCAGTCGTCATTGCACTGATGTTCCTCAGCGAAAGTCCCAAAGACGCTAGAGATGACAGCAATGACTTCTCAAGATTCTTTGCAGTTGCTTTATCGCGAAATCTCGCCAGGAGCTGTATGCTTTTGGCAGTGTAATACATAAAATGATTCCGCGAATGACTTGAACGTGACATTGAAATTACATGTAATGATGAAATGACAAAACTTGGTGAATGATAGCAGAAAAAAACCTCCGTGTGCTGCCTCATTGTCATCGAATAAATAAATAAATTCTTCCTAGCTGAACCACTCAGCCAATTTTATTCAACGTCGCTGGTATCATTGTCATCGAATAAAGATACGGTTAGAATAGAATATTACAATGAGGGAACTGTTGAAGCTAGAGAAGGAGTTCTCTGAGCAGAGTCGAAGGAAGGCCTGGAAGCACTAGCTGAAGTCGGTAGTGTGACAGCGGAGTGAACACGCACGGGTAGAAGGAATGCACCACAGTGAATTTATTGAGGAACTGAGGTCCTTATACATACACATGATTCATGAGTACGATAGGTAATAATAGCGTTGACTGTTAAATATTGGATCGATCGATTATTTATCAGCATCAATTGTCGTCGTCGACTGCTCGGTAAGTGATTTTGTTCTCCTTGCAATACCTACCTCTCCCAAGACTTATCTTGAGAGAGATAGTTTTTTAGCAGAAGATAGTTGACGAAGCGAGAGTCACTTTGACTCTCTTGATAGTATCATTTTGCGTGGCGTGCCCTACTGACTGAATGCACGTTCGGAAGCAACGCTTGTGGGCTGGAGAGCTTCCATCGTTTCGTAGAGAATCGCTGCGAAAGGCTTCTGGCCTTGTTTGTGGCTCCGCCAATTCTTCCGGAGTCAGATCCGCGGTGTTCGGCTGACGTTCGTCCTTATCCCTGTTCTTCAGGTCCTCGAACCTGTCGCCAGTAAGAGGAGAGTGGACGCTATTACAAATCACTCTCACCGAGAGTCAGAGAGAACACAAGGATGTTCGTATCGGGGCGGTCGGGAGAGGAGAACATGTAAGTTTCACGAAAAGGGGGAATCTCGGGGCGCTCCGAGGCGGAGCGGAGGAGATCTATATGATGATATACTGGGAGGGAACGAATCTGCTGCGTTGTTCCATTTTGCCGGCTCCTCGGATGGAGGCCGCCATGCTGTTCTCCTCCTCTCGCGCGGTTTGTTTGAACTCCGGGGGTGTTTCCCGTGAGTAATTATATGATCATGGAAACCGAATATATGTATGTACATGAACAGAAAAGACCAGCACCGGATCGTTCGATCCGTGACAATCGCTATCGCTTTGCGATTGGAATCGGTGGAATGCTGCTATCTCATCGAGCAAATTGACTTGAGCGGCAAACGGCGTTCGGGTGGCTTCGCTGCCTGCGAAAACGAACTCATCTCTTGCCATTTCAAGCCAGGTTCCGATATCAGTTGTTTCACTTATCTTTCGCAAGAACCTCACAAGTCTAGACGCAACTCCTCTGCGCTGAAGAATCCGGAAGCAGAGATTTTGGTATAGAGCCGCGGTTAAATCTGTACGAACCTCTTCGAGCATGATATGTGGAATGAAATTCGCTCCATTAGTTTCTCCTTCTGTGCAGGCAAATTTTTTCACATTCGACAATCCACTGAATCTTAATTTACGAACCCTTTAGAAAGAACTAGATGCACGGTTTTCAAATCAACTTACTTCCAGTGCTATGTCGGCCATGCGCATCGTGATGTTTTCTGATGACAGGTGTTTCAACGCGACTTCAACAGGCTTCAGAGTACTTACAATCTGCTTCAACTCAACCACTTCTTCTTCAGAAAAAGGAAATATTCCTCTCCTTGCGTCCATGCTGTAGAAACGTCGAAGGGCTTGCAACAACCCGAGAAAGTTATTGAGCATGTGAAGGACCGAATTCCACCGGATCTTCATATCGAGTGTTATCTTTAACTGGCAGTTGAACTTCTCGGCGTACTCCATCAGCTCATCGTTCAGAGAAGACCTATGGATGAATTGTCGACAGACGTTTCTAACTTTGTACACAAGGCGACCGTGATGTCCACGCAACTGAGCGGGGCCAACTTGCTCTTCTTCGAGATCGTTCGCAGCTTCCTCTAAAATGTATGAAATTGAGACGGAGCCCGGACTATCTTCGTCCACCGAGAAACTCCTCACTCCTCAACCAATCACGCATCACGCCTCACTTTCTCACCTTCGGCCGCGTCCACGAGTTGCCAACGCCAAGATCCGTCCCCTCGCTTCTTTCCCTCTTCTTCTTCCTCCTCCTCCACATCGTTCTCGTCAGCGGCATCAGTTCCAGACGTACCGGTCGGGAAGTTTTTGTTCTTGAATGTATCGAAAACTGCAAGCGAGGGTCCAGGAAAAGCGGAGCACCAAGAAAAGCGGAATGCCGACTTGAGCGGGGGTCCAATTTGAGCTGAAGTCCATGTAGAGCGAACAGCCAATTTGAGCGACGGGCCATCTTGAGCGAGATGGTCCGTCGCGGTTAATACTGATGTGATACGCTCGAGACTGGTGTGGTACGCACCATAGGTGCTTCGTTCTTTTCGCACGGATCACGGTTCGAGAATTGGGGAGGCGGACAAGTTGTAGGGCTGTTGTAGTGTAGCAAACGCATTCTGGCTGTTCGGCTTCGGGCAGAAGGAAAGGTTAGGTTAGAACACACGAAACTAAGTCAGCAAACCCAAAGTGTTGTTGAGGGCGCAGAGCGGCGCGCCCTCAACAACACCAACTACCAGCTACCCAAAACTTGTAGGGTGCTGAAAAGAGTGAAGTTCGATGAATAATCACGGCTGGGTATCTTGCGGGATTCTAGACGGAATGAATGTAGGAGAAAATCAACCGGGAGCAATCTTTTGGTTTCCACGGGCGCTGGACTCAGAACCGAATAACTCACCATGAATGAGGCCAAAAGGCTTTTGCGCATCCAGAACGGCTCAAAACGAGCAGTTATTGTCGCAGATAGAAAATCAGTGTTTCTTTCAGTCTCAAGAACCTTCCACTGATGAGCCTGTGCATGATGCCGAGCAAATCAAGAGCTGCATGAGTGATACTCTCCTGGCGGTGGTAACTCTGCGAGTCTGCGAGGCAACGCTCTCAAACATCTTGCCAGTTTCCTACTGAAGTTAAACAGAGAGCACAGGAGACTGTTCGTAGCGGAGATGAAGTTTGAATCGCAAGTTTCGACAGCATTTGCGAGATTTCTCTCCGTCGCTTCTCCTAATATCGCAGTCTTGAGGCTTCAAGGGACTCGAGGTTTCAATCACGGCTTAACTGATCAGGAGATTAGCGCTGCCTCGTCGTAATAAACGACGCGTCGGTGAATGAAGTTTGGGAGAGTGCACTCGTGTTCCGATCTCTTACTAGTTCGACTTTGGGGCCGTGGATCGGTGGTACCCTGCTCTCTATTCGACGAGCGTCTCTCATTGCCGCGTCCTAGTCGTACTACCGTTGTTCCGGGTTCCGTTCGGTCATGTGGCTGCACGGGTACAGAGGAGGCGGTCTTTTCAGCACCCTACAAGTTTTGATTTTGGCGCGCTGCAGCAGAGTGCTGCCGAGCGCCGCAATGCATCCATACACACGACCGCCTAGACTCAACGACGTGGCAAAGACAGTCTCGGGAGTAAACGACACACGAATGATGAATTCAGCGATCGGCTGGGAACTGGATAATATCCACAGATATTTCCAACACATCTCCTCTTCGTAGCATCTCCGCGGCTTCACCGAGTTCTTAGTCACAGCGTGACCGAGAATCTCCACTTCCTCGACAAACCATCGTCCAACCATCGTCGGCGAATCGTTTCAAGAGTTCTTCCAAGACCTGCAGATGAATATCCTCCGAATTCGTCGCGATGATTACGTGGTCGTAAAAGCTTTCCACCACATAATGAGTTTCTTAGCGGAGTCCAAGCTTATTCAGGGATTTCTTCAACCTTTCCGTGGACATCTGGAGTCCTCCAGCGAAAGTTTTCGGAGCATTCTTCAGGCCCATGGGCATCGCGTTGCACACATACTGTTTATCGGGAATTACGAACGCTGTCTTTCAACGGAGGATTCCGTTCATACGCGGGGTCCAGAACAACACGAGCTTATAGAGCGTGAGATCCGTAAAAGGAGTTTTCTGAAGACTGAGAATCAGACACTCTTATCTTTCAAGGGCTGCGACGAGTGAGAATATACACTAGTAATGTGTTCCCCAAAAATGAAAAAACTTGGGGTCACGAGGTGGTGGGGGCTTCACCGAAACGGTAACTATTGTGGTGTTCCCCCGTTCGGAATCGATCTTCCTAGCGCACAGATACAGGCCCAAGTTCTCGGGCTCCGGAGCCGACCCCTGCTTTTAGCCAGGGAGCCTGGTCCCAACTTTGGGTGAGTCTCGTGGTCAGTCCGAGATCGCTTTCCGGAGTTGATGGAGGTGATTCTCTGGTCGATATCATGTTTTCTTTGGAGTTTATGGCAATGATTGAAGGGCCGATATTCTTCGGAGGTCGGCGTGGTATTTTTAGCACGGGAGACATGAGGGGTTTCTGAACCCAATAGAACTCCCGAAACATGGTCAGAGTCAAGCCGAATGCAGCTCAAGGTCTCTTTGAGGCTCGCTCGGATTCATTCAGACACCATCTCCTATAATGCGGCGCTCAGCTCTTTCGTGAACCCTTCCCAAATCATCCCTGGTACAATCAACTGGCATTAAACGACATTTTTGGCGCAGAGCAAGTTTCTGCGCAGGGGCCGAAGTCAGGCCCCTAGGCGAGAGAAGTTTGCCGACCGTTGTGCTGGAAACTCATGAAGGGATATCGAAGACCACCAAGAAGCACTCATGGAACACCAGCAATCGTTCAAATTTCCGTGGATCCTCGGAAACTCGCCGTGGACCCCTGGTGACCATATGGCCCGAGCTGCGTATCACTGATGAGCAGTGTGAAAAATTGTTCCAGCTCCTTGAGATCGCTCAGGGTGGAGTTTTCCTTGATGCGACTCAGAGGTCAGAGGTCAAGTCCTCTCATGTCTTGATAGGATACTGCCAACGCTTGGAAAGTCCTTTCCTCAGTGTGTGCATGAAAATTCCCTACGGAGCCATGGAATCAGACTTCCGAATAGCGGGAACTCTTCACGAACTCCAGCGGCTCTCCGTCCAGTTGTACGCGGTCGGCTCTTGCTTAGCTTCGTGAACGTCCAAACTTAACAACTTTAGGTTTGTCCCGATTCATTTCCAGTTTCCGCTGTCGCAGCCAGATCAAGATCTCCGGCAGGAATCCTGTCAGTCCGTTTAGGTAATGGCGGGCGATATCAATGTCATCTGAATACAGGGCGACGGATGCGCTCGATTTGCTTTAAATAAAATCAACCAAGTCCCTGATCAGCAGAACGGATGCCAGGTAGACCCTGCGCGGTTTTATAACCGCGGTTAATTAACCGCAAAAACCGCAAATTTTTGCGGTTATTTAACCGCAGTAACCGCAAGCTTCTGCGGTTAATAACCGCAAATTAACCGCAAAACGTTTGTTCGAATTCTTTATCTGCCTGGTATCGTTGGCGACAAATGGATGTCGGCCAATACAAGTCGTCTAGGGCTGACCCACTGAACACAAGGCGTGCAAGTACGAAGTGCCGCCCGGGGCGGAATGGGCCAACTTTCGAAATGCGGCCTCTCTACTGAAGATTTTCTCTCACATCAACAGAATCGCTATTTTGGAAGCCTTGCAAGCAGCACCGTCAATGTCAGTGAGTTCAGGTCCAATACAACAAAGTTCATAACTCCTAATCACGAGTACGGCTGTTAGTTTGTCTCGACAAAAAAAAAGCAAAAATCGTGGAGAATCGTCAATGATGAGTTCATCGCATTGAAAGTGAGCACTACAGACGAAAGGAAAATAGACCGATCCGTTGTGCCGTCGATTGATCTTTGAAAGAACCGCAAAAGCTGCGGAAAATATGACTCCGATGATAAACCCGAATCAGGTTTCAAACGAATGAAAATCTTCATCTGCAATATTCAACACGGTGACACGATCGTACTCCATGCTGTAATAAACCGTAGTTGGATTTCATTAAGCTTCGAATCGTTCGCACATCATTCCGTGGTAATCAGAGGGAAATTTCAGCTCGCAGACACTGGCCTCTTTGACTGCGGTTTTTTGCGGTTTTTAACCGCGGTTCTCAAATTTAGATTTCCGGTTAACCGCAAACCGCGATTTTCGCAGATTGCGATTATTCGCAGGGTCTAATGCCAGGTAACTTATTTCTCCGTGGGATTCCGTCCTTCTTTCGGACGCTGACCCTCTTGTTGCCTACCGCGGACTCGAATCGGGGAGAGAGAAAACAAGGATGCTCGTTTGTAACGTAACCGTGGGAGGGAGGCCGAGCGGTGGCGAACGGAAAAGATATTTTTGAAACTTGAGGAAAGTGCGCGCCGTCGGAGACGACTGGTAGATCACTATTGACATCTGTTTTTTGTTCCAAGGTCGCCGCCATCTTGTTAAGACTAGCGTTCGATCCGCTCACTCCCGAGGCGCTATATTTGAACTGAATTCCCGTTTCCCGCATATAGTACCTGTCAAAAGTATCCGGACAAGAGGCCTGCAGTGCCTGATGTCAATGTTAAGCGCGTTTTCTTGTGGGATTGATTGAATGAAAGAAGAAAATTCACATTGGCCGGCAATGGAACTTTTAGATTTCCTTCTCCTTCCGCTCAACGGATCCCGCAAGAAAACGCGTTCAGCATTGAAATCAGGTACTGCGGGTGTCCTCCTGTGCAAATACTTTTGACGGGTACGGTACGCGCACTTGCACCAGATGCACGTCGAAGCCCAAGTGATAGGTCCGACTCGCATTGATCCAAAACTGTCCAGAAAGCGCGGCTGAATATCATTCAAAATGAATCCCCTGAACTAAGCGCAGCGGCGGCCAAATGTCCAGCGACCAAACGGCCCGGCGACCAAACGTCCCGCGGCCAAATGGGCCGCTCCGCTGTGCGCCGCTCCGCTTGTGGATTGAGTTGGAAAGTCTCAAGGCGCTAGCTTCTCAAACGGCTCACTTGCTTCGCTCCCTCGCCCCAAACCTAACCTAACCTCACCCAATCATTGGATATCTTGCATCAATGCGCTGACTTCCCAGACTGCTCATATGCACGTCAGACCACGTAACAAATCCGAATAGCATTAATTCAAACCTATCCAAAAAGCGCGACTGAATATCAGGGGTGATCGAGCATTTAGAAGACTGGGCAGCAAGTTGCTCAGGGACAATCTTTTCAAAAAAAATGATGGGGTGATCATAGTAGGAGATGACACGAGCGGAATCACTAAATTCACGTGAACCGTCTCGGTTGTATTGACTTGCTCCTCGAATTCTTTCTCCACCAATCGAATTGACCGACAAGCTCAGGGCGCCCAAAAGTGTGAAGACAACGAACTCGTGGCCTCAGCATCTCATCACTCGTGACCATGATGGAGTTCTCAGTCATCATCACTGTTCTTACCTGTTCCGTGTTCAGACAGCTTCGTTATGTAAGTGGCTCGGAACTTCGCGGGAGTGGTGCTGAAGCCGACAGAAGCACAAGGCGCCTACTGTTTGGAATTCTCGTCTTCATGGCACTCTTCGGTGGTGCCCCACCTCCGAATGCATGGGCTAACGGTCCTCCGCAGTTCAATCCACCGGTACCGGTACCGGTACCGGTACCGGATGAATTTTACCCGAAGGGGGTCATGCCCCCGAGGAAAAAAATTGCAACAGCGCAGCAGGCGAGCCCGAAGGGAGGCGTTGTCCAAAGAGCGCCGGGTCCGTCACAGAGAGGCAAACAGGCACCTCGGCCGCAACAAGGACCAGGACTGGGACAAGGACGAGGACAAGGAAGAGGACAAGGACGAGGACAAGGACAAGGACAAGGACGAGGACAAGGACGAGGACAAGGACAAGGACAAGGACGAGGACGAGGACGGGGACAGGGAGGAAAGGCGGGTCAGCCACAGGCAGTCCAAGGCCCAGCAGCTGAGAAGTAAGTTGAGCGTGCTTATAATACTTGAATCGTGTAGTCTCGGGAGGACACGAGCCCATCGTGGTAAATGTGCTGGAAAGTGCTCAAGAATCGTAATTAAGAATCGTGGGAAGCGTCATTTAGAATCAGTGGATAATCATAGCGAAGCATTTCCGAATTCCAAGTGATAACCCCAGAAGTCTTTTACGACGCCACATGTTGATTCTAGATGAACTTTGAACGCATCAACCAAAATGCGCTCAGATTAGTTCAAAACCACGGGATTCAATCACATACGTTCAGTCAGGGGTCAGGGAAGCTCGTTGGGGAGAAACAGTGAGAGGACACCTCTCTGACGGGGGATGCTAAGGTCTTTCAAAGTTTGGAAACGGATGAGGAGAGGGAACGGAGGTTGAAGGGGAATCGAGAGCGAAGTGCGGCGAAACGGGTTGCAGAGACGGTGGAACAGCGGGAATCACGATTGGCTGGTGAGCGTGAACGAAAACGGCGAGATCGATGGGCAGAAACAGAGGACATTGGTTTCTTCATATCGGGATGTATCAGTGAGATAGAACATCTCACTGATACATCCGTAATTACAATTCATGTTTCCAAATGACGTCGTTTGGGGCCCGTAACATCATTTGTGCAATTGAAATTTTCCGTAGTTTCGGACTCATTGTCAATGCCAGTAAGACTGATCTTGTTCTTTTTCGCTCCACCAGACGAAAAATTCATTTTTCTCAAATTCAAATCGGAGCATCCGTTGTCCAATTTGCAGGCTCAACCAGATGCCTCGGTTTGACTTCAAGCGAGAATCTGAGATGGACGTCGCACCTCGAACTGATTACTCCGAAATGCAATGCTGTTATTGCAGCAATCCGTAGACTCCGTGTAGTTGGCACCCCAGTCAAAGGCCTCCTCCACGTCTTTAGGTCGCTTTTCCTTCCTGTTGAATTTTATGGCATCTCTGTCTGGGCTGGAGGTTATAACTACAATGGGGCTCCGGTCAACGTACCTAATCCGTTCCGTGAGAGCGTACATTGAGCCGATCGTACGCTAGGTCGTACGCATAGGTCGCTACGAGAAATGAAATAATTCGTTCCACGCGCTCAAGAAGAAAACCTCGTCAAGTCAAGAAAACCAAGTAATTCTCGTCAAGACTAGATCGGATGCGCTTCAGCCGATCTCTGATTCCTCCGCTCGGGACGGGAAAAATTTGTGAAGTTCCGCCTGATGCCGTCGGAATTGTAGGAGACTCTCGAGGGAATTGGTGACTTTCTTTTCGAACAAGTCAGAAGCGATGAGAGCTTCTACCATCGAATTCGCGTTCGTTGAAAGCAGGTTCTTGATTTCTCCCCATTCGGTTATGATAGCTTTGACGTGCGAAGAGGGCAATGGGGTTGGGGGGTTCGCTCTCAGTTGATAACTCGTGACCGGCTTCATTGTTGAACATCGCTTGGAGTTCTTCAGTGGTCCAATCGTCAGCATCTTCCTCGGTGAGATCGTGAATGTCGCTAGCGTCCACATCGAAACTTATGTTTTTCGCCACGGACACGATCTGCTCAACGATTTCAGGGTCGTCGTTTTCATAGCTTGCTGCTCCAACGCCAGGATCAGAGAACTGAACTGAACTGAAACAGATGTTTTATTGACGGTACTGCGCATCTATTGACAGCATAAGCACTCGTGTGTTATTTGAGAATTTAAGGACTAGTTACAATTATTTTGAAATACATCTAACTTCTGCTTTTAAGAAGTTTCTTTACATCTGCTACAAATTTCTTCCTGGAACGGAGGGACCGCGTGGCTCCGGGGATGGAGCCCCACACTTCTGGAAGTCGGTATCTGAGGGACTGACGGACGAAGGTTTGTCTCGCTAGCGGCATCTTGAATGTGGTACGGCGTCTGGTGGAGCGCGACCCATGGGCAAGGAGCGGCGGGAGGATATTATCAGGAACGGAGGACTGAGAGATCTTGAATGCGAGTAGAGCAACAGCAATCTCGTGTAGATCATTGACGGAGGAGAGGCCCAGCGAATCGAGCTGAGAGCCGACGGACTCACTGCGACGCGTACGGGTGATAGCCCGAATAGCATCGTTCTGGAGGATCCTGGCTCTGTGGACGGCACTGTCGTATCCACTTCCCCATAAGGATATGCAGTTTGACAGCAGGGGCACAAAAAGTGCCTTGTAGACAAGTACAAGACCATCAATTGGAACGCCAACTGTATGGAGTCTACGGAGCATGGCTATAACCGCGTAGCATCTAGGAGTAAGAGATTGGACATGGCTCCTCCAGCAGATCCGCTCGTGCAACGTGACACCGAGACATTTGACAGCTGTGGAGGGCTCGATTTCACAGTTTCCGAGTCTGATTTTTGGAGGATGGAGCTTTCTTCTGGATGCACGGAACAATATGGCATCGGTTTTTGACTCGTTGACATTGAGTCCGAACGCCGAGAAAATCTTGACAATCTCTCCGACTTCGTGTGACACAAGCCCAAAATCTCTGTCGAGGGCAGCCGGGTCGACGTCGAAAAGGAGGATGGTGTCGTCCGCGTACGTAACGACCTCGCATGAGCCCCTTCCGAGAATCTTGGAAAGAATGAAGTTGATATATATGATGAATATGAGAGGGCCTAGGACGGACCCCTGAGGGGTACCAATGGCGATCTCTGCCCAGCTCGATTTTACATTTTCGAGCTCAATCACCTGTCGCCTGCCGGTGAGATAAGAGCCGAACCAGTCGACAAATCTGTCCTCACAGCCAATGGATCTGAGCATTTCGAGGAACAAGGAATGATTTATACAGTTGAATGCCGCGGAGACATCGAGTAGTATGCCGAGAATCATCCGTCTTCTTTCAAGACTGGTGACAACAAAATCGGAGATGCGAGCGAGAGCCAGTTCGGTAGAACGCCCCTGTCTAAAACCAAATTGCGACGGGGAGAAGAACTGACTTCTCTCCAGGCGTTCCTGAACGGCTGACCGAACCAGTCTCTCCAAGACTTTTGACAAGTAGTCAATGAGAGAGATAGGTCTGTAAATTGCTGCACTTCTCCGATCACCCTTCTTCTTGAAGAGCGGAATGACTCTTGCATCTCGGAGTTTGACTGGGAATTTACCAGAGCATCGGGAGATGTTGAAAATTTTTGCGAGTGGCTCGGCCAGTGAGGCGGCGAATTTCCTTATGAGCCTGTCGGGGACATTTGCCGCGCCAAGGCGCCAAGCAGCCTTTGTGCGGACGAGAGCACGGTATGTATCATGGCAGCTGAAGGGGGGATGGAGAATTTACAGTCGCGATTTTCGGGAGTATCGATAACTTCGTCTGTGGGAGCACTAGGGTTTGCTGTCCTCTCACCGACTGTGGCGGAGAAGTGATTTAGTTGGTCTGCTATGTCTCTTGGATCTGTGAGATCATCTGTGGCGCAGACCAGTGATTCGGGAAGAGATGGAGTGCCGTTCCCCCTGCCACACGTTGTGTTCAGGAGTCTCCATAGCTTACTTGGATCCTTTCGATTTGCTTGGAACTGATCGGCGAAGTATTTCTTTCTAGCCTCCGACAGGGCACTGCGGAAACGCCTGAGTGCCTGATAATATTTTTGCTCAGCGTCGGCTGAACAAGATTTTCTATACCATCTATACAAATTCTGTACAGATGATCTGAGGCTCCTGAGACCTCTGGAAAAACGGAAACCCAAGGGTCCAGCCCTATGCTCCCTGCGGATGAGAGGACAGCTTAGCTCGTTAGCCCGTCCAACGACTTCTGAGAACGAGTCAAATGCCCCGTCAACGTCGTCAGAGTTGAAAACACCCGACCAGTCCACAAGATCGATGTGGCTTTTAAAATCGGCCATGCATTCGTCATCGTGCCTCCGAATGTATGCATTTGCGACCTTGCCGGCAGGCTCCTTGACGTGGCCTCGTCGACCTCTGAGTGAGATTAATACTGGATAATGGTCGGAGAACAATTCGGTCTGCCAGATACCCGGTGAGATCTGAATGAATGTGGAACAGCCGCGGATGGCTATATGGTCAAGACACGTTCCCGAAGCGTGCCTCGTGACGTCTGTGACGGTGAGGTGAAAATCTCGAGTCTCAAGGAAGTATCGATATTCATGGCTGATAGACTCAGAGAAGAGGTTGATGTTCGTGTCCCCCATCACAATGCATGGGAGATTTCGACTCGATGGGAGGAGTCCCTCCAGAGTGTCAAGGAGAGCTGAACTATAAGCAACATTGGAAGCGTATACATATTCCTATGAGCAGACCCTCGAACGATAAGCTGCTGATGTGGATCCTGATGGCCTGGATGTGACCATCCGCATTATTTACCCGGACAGTGGAATGTATACTGAGACTGGATCGCACAAAGCAGCCGATGCCTCCTCTGCGTGACCAGTTGTGAAACCATCGATACCAAAGCATGCCGCGTCGCCCTCCGAAAACCAGGTTTCACTAACCAGTACCGCGTCGAAGTCAGCACCCTCTCCTACGAGGAAATCTCTGAACAGCTCGTATCGTCCAGAGGCACCGAGTCCCCCCGTTCCGGCGTTCAAGTGCATCGCTGAGAAGCTACTGAAAGATTTTGGGATAACACAACAGTTAGCACATTCGTCTACAGTATCTACACTCAGAACTTCGGACATGAATTTCTCCATGCGGCCACATGACATTCTTTCGATGTCCAACACAAGAACTGCTTTTCGAGGCAAGTTCGCCTTCTTCAAGTAATCTTCGACAGACGGAGCGAAAACTTCCTCGATCCAGTCTTCAAAAATGACTTGCGTGACCCATGCTTTGCGATTGGATCTCCAGTGATTTTGTTGCTTTGGAAACCCTATTTATTCATTCATTGATTATATCCACTCAGCTCACTCCCGACTCAATGCCAAGTTGGAACTCGTCTCGTTATTTCGTTTTCCGTTGTTCCCGAGAGTTTTGTTGCAAACTCCTTCCCGTTCCCGAACAAATACACGAGCCGCCTACTCAACAATCACAACACCACCGTTTCGAGTATTATGCCCAGTGCTAATGTAAGAAGAAGTAAAAACTACGACACCGATAATCCTCAACTGGAACTGGACCCACATACCTGCATAGCTACGACAAGGAAATATACCTACCTATATACCTTTCGGATGCGCTAGCAATCCCTATTGAGAGCCTGTGCGACGGGCGCCCGGGAGTCTTTTGTCACAAATTGAACAATATTCGAGAAGCAATAATTCCAATTTTCCCAAGTAAACCTATCCATGGTCAATGCATCGACCGATATATATTTAGAATAACGGATAACGGGAACGCAAAGCGGAACTCAGATTAGAGCGAAGGAGCTCCTGAGAAATCCGGAAAATCCACGAACACCGATAGACATTTGTAATTTAGGCGAATAGAGTGATTAGAGCTCCGATCGAGTACGTAGATACGGAAGATCGTGATGATAATGAGTTAGCAGAACTTCCGACAGAGCATCTGAACGAAAACCGGCGAACTTCGAAGTTTCTCTGCATTTTCTGAATATTTCTCGTTCGAACAACATTCTCGTAGGAGCCCTCGTAAACGGGCAGTTTGGATTTCTGAACATGTTTCTTTTTGAAGGCACGCGGATTTTCAGAATGGTAAACCAAAAGCGGACGCAGCTTGAAGTCTCCGCTGGCATTCGCGCCGAGTAGAAGAGTGAGGCGATCTTTCATGGGCTTATGTCCGGGGACACGTTTCTGTTCTTGCGTGATTCATGTTCTCCTCGGCAGCTTCTTCAAGAAAAGCCCGGTTTCATCACATTTGAAAATCTGTTGGGGCAAGTAGCCTTCTTCTGTTATCCAAGTTTTGAACTCCTGCACAAACCTGGCGGCCGCCGTTTGCTCGGCACTTGCAGCTTCGCCCTGAGCGGTCACGTAGTAAATCCCCGTCCTGTTTTTGGATCGCCGGAACCAACCACGGCTCCCTTGGAATTCACAGCCAGACCCACTGGTCCCATCAGGGCGAGCCGAAACCAGATTTTCATGGATGGCTTTCGCTTTCTCGCAGATGAAATCTCTGGACAG
Organism: Neoseiulus cucumeris; assembly: GCA_021527715.1. Taxonomy (NCBI): domain Eukaryota; kingdom Metazoa; phylum Arthropoda; class Arachnida; order Mesostigmata; family Phytoseiidae; genus Neoseiulus; species Neoseiulus cucumeris. The sequence goes on from JAJSRV010000114.1 coordinate 206,743, forward strand.
GAGCTCTCCTCGCATTTGTCTCTCTTCAATCCAAACCAGAAGAAGTTTTTCCATTTCTTCCGTTGCTTTGTCCCGTTGATTGGATGATGCGATCCTCGATTTTCTATTTTTTTGGACGCCCACAGTTTGAAAAAGTCAAAAAACCTTCAAAAATGGGTCTGGGCAGAACCTCGGACGCTAAGAGGAAAAAGTTGTCACGGGCTTTGGAGACTTCGGACTTCCGACCAACGTGAGAGGAGGCTAGAAGGGAACCGGATTCGTTGTGGGGAAGGAAGCGAATCGATGGAAAACGCCGAGCAACGGAAAACGCGGGTAGGATATCATGAGCAGCGGAGAGTCCAGAGTAAAGAGGAGCAACGACGGAACGCGGTAAAGCGAACGGCGGAGACACGGGGAACGGTAGAACAAACGGTAGAAACACGGGAGACGGTAGAACATGCGGTGGAGACACAGCAGAGAGAAGAAGCGGAGTCGGAAACTGTATTTGGTTGTCGACACACCAGCGCGCAGTCAGAAATAGGGATTCCGAGGAGTCGGAAACCGGGCGTGGATTTGATTTCCGATGGTTGTTACTGGAAACTGAAGAGCAACGCCGAGGTCAATTGGACGCTAACCGGAGCGAGCGATCGGAAGAGAGCAGGAGACGAAATGATCGTAGATGAAGAGAGACGATTGAAAAGCGTCGGACTCGACTATTGAGAAATCGGGAAAGAATGAAAAAGAGAAGACGATCTGATAATACGGAGTTGCGTTTGGCTGGTCGAAACTACGACTCTTCGATAGATTATGGTAGTCATCCGAGCGTAGTTATCGGAAAACTGGATCAGGCATGTAGGTTCTGTAGAGGTAGTTCAAATCTGAGGCGCCGGGGCTCTGTTGTGCGGGTGGGCAAGTTGAGTTGCTTCGGTTGAAAGTCGGCATAAAACTATCTCTGATTATTTCTGTGGCACCGAAAGATGTCATCTGGAAACCCGAATTATACTTCCGGATATTTTGGAGGAACTGTTTTGATTCACTCGACTTCCCGGATATCAACGACGCTAATGGCTCCGGCGGAGGAAGCAACTCAACTTCCCCATCCGCACAACAGAGCCAAGGCGCCTCAGATTTGAATCGCGCTCTACAGAACCTACATGCCTGATCCAGTTTTCCGATAACTACGCTCGGATGACTACCATAATCTATCGAAGAGTCGTAGTTTCGACCAGCCAAACGCAACTCCGTATTATCAGATCGTCTTCTCTTTTTCATCCTTTCCCGATTACTCAACAGTCGAGTCCGACGCTTTTCAATCGTCTCTCTTCATCTACGATCATTTCGTCTCCTGCTCTCTTCCGATCGCTCGCTCCGGTCAGCGTCCAATTGACCTTGACGTTGCTCTTCAGTTTCCAGTAACAACAGTCGGAAATCAAATCCACGCCCGATTTCTGACTGCGCGCTGGTATGTCGGCGACCAAGTGCAGTTTCCGACTCCGCTTCTTCAGTCTGCTTCGCCTCCACCGTTCCTTCCACCGCGTCCCGTCGTTGCTTCTCTTTCCGCTGGACTCTCCGTTGCTTATGATATCCTACCCGCGCTTCCCGTTGCTCAGCGTTTTCAATCGATTCGATTCGATCCCCACAACGGATCCGGTTCCCTTCTAGCCTCCTCTCACGTTGGTCGGGAGTCTCCAAAGCCCGCGCCAACTTTTTCCTCTTAGCGTCCGAGGTTCTGCCCAGACATGCACCCTTGCGACCCATTTTCGAAGGTTTTTTGACTCTTCCCAAAAAAAATAGAAGCTCTTCCGCCAAAAGGTACTCCGCACAATTCCGGACTTCGTTCGGCTCAGTTGGACATCGTTGTCGAAGTCAACAAACACTTCTCATTACCGACTTTGCAGGTTGGTAAGACAAATAACGAAGTTTTGTCGAAAGGGGGAGGCACCTGCGCCGCCTCCCCCTTTCTGTACTCCGTCAGAGTGCGAAACTTTGTAGACCAGCCTCAACACCGAAATCTGCCTGACCACGGAGTTAACCCCGGACATAGTTCGCGGACACACATTCGGATTCATTGGTTTAGATTCCATGGAGGGTACGTTGACCGAGCCATGGGGTACGTGGAGCGGAGCAGAGGTGGTAATTCAAGCGAGTACGTTAAGCGGAACGTACGTTAACCGAGCCGTACGTAAACCGGAGCCTCACTGTACATAATTCGTCGGCTTCAAATCATCCAGAACGAGGCTTTCAGAGCCATCTCTCACCTGTTCGACGAATACAATCTCCCCTCCGCCTCGGATTTCTTCCGTATCTCGGTCGCTGTTTTGCCGCAGAAATGCGGCTTAGCGGACACCCGGGGGGGATTTCTCGCTAGGAAATCCAGCAAAGATCATCAGATCATCGGAAAAAATGGTCACGAAAAAATCGCAGCGGGATGCCTTTAAGGTGGCGGGAAATTAGAAAAGAGAAAATCGGAATAGGGCGGGAACTTGAAAAATCGGGTAAGGTCGTCAGCGACTGAACTTGCACCGGATTTTTTCGGGTTTCTCCTTCAAAGCTCCAACTTCTTCTGGGTGAGCTAGTCATTAGTCATCGATAAATTGTTTATTCAATAAAGGCCCGCCGGTACGGAGATGGCAATCTGTCAGAGATACTTGTCTTGATGACGTCGCCGCCGGGGTTCCAGCTGTTCAGCGACTCGGAGGGTGACAGGTATTTTGAGCGGAACATAATTCTGAGCGATGCGTAATTTTGAGCGCAACGACCGTTTGAGCAGAAACGTAGATTTGAGCGAAGAGGACATCGGAGCGAGTATGTAAAGGGTCTGTCCAAAAAATGCCCCGTGCCAAAATTTCGATCGGAGTCCTTGAATTTGGTCCCCGCCTAGAAAGAAAGTCTCTGCGGAAGTTTCAGCTCGCCAACCCTCATCGCTCTCGAGAAAATCGTAGAGGTCACGGGCTCGACCGATCCATGCTGCCTCAACATAGTTTATGAAATTGGTCAACATATAATCGTTGTCTTCAACGAATGGCGAGTCCAATAGCGCGGCGAAGTCAAACTGCGTATCTTCCGGTGTACCGAAAGCGATAGCTGCGAACATTCAAAGCGAAATCGTGATCGCGATTGTATTTTTCCCCGAGGATCTTTTCTTTCTACGAGGAAAGCTACGTTCTCGCTCTCGGATCATTGCTTTCTCAAAATCCACGTGCAGAAGCTGAGGTTGTTTTTCCTTCGAGACGCTCGGTGAGGACGGTGAGAAGACGGCGATACGTTTCAGCACCTTTCGCGGGGAGAAAGGCAAAAACGACCGGAACAGCTTTCCCATTCGACAAGCTGATATGTATCGTGTACAGCTGCTGGAAAATTGTTGGACACCCTTCAAACGTTACATCCAGCAACCATTCTCCACTTTCTTCCAGCAGGTTCAGATTGGCATGGCTTGCGTGGACAATTAGACAATCATGTGGCCCGCAGCGTCCGTTCCATCCGTTCCAGTTCCAGAGTCATATAGAAGGAACCGCTCTCCCGCCATAGTCACCTGGATGCACAAGAGATCATCAGGTTCCCTACTCAGTTCACGATTTTGCCTGGTTGTGAAGATACAGATTATATAGTGTCATCAATCGAGAGTGCATCCACGAATTACCACGCATACCACAACAGAACGCCAATGAACTTCGTTGTTTTCTTTTGATCATAGAATGAAGGCGGCCCCGGCAGTGTACCTGTTGTCTAGTCTGAACAGTGAGGACTCGAAGGGGTGCTGCTCGCTCGATGGCGGTAACCGGCGGCGACTGACTGTCGATCGCTCGTTTATTATTGTTTAGTGAAAGCCAGCATTGTCTGCCGGAATGGTGCTTAAGATCACAATGTCAACATCTCCCTTTCCGTATTTGATAGTTTGTTGGAATATATACATTTTAAGATCAGCTAGTGATTTTCCCCTCTCTTTCCTTCTTTCAACTGTTTGCGTACCGGGCCGGCTTTTTGATGGTGCTCCTGTCTCGTAGATCTCTTTGTGGGAGAGGGTCTTCGTCTGCGGACTCTTCTGGTTCCGATCCTTCCAAGTTTTGGAGAGTTTCTTCGAGTGTTGAAGTTTCGCTGAGTCCTGGCGGTTCGTCTGCGGATTCAAAACTTTCTTCGTCCGTCGGAACGTCGCTGTCAGCCTATGCGTTCGGCGTTCCTGCCTCCGCGGGCGTCTCTCGCCTTGATGTGTTTTGTTCTTCGCCATTGAGAAGGTCCCAGAACGTCATGAGCGACCGGCTTGCGGGTGGTGTTTCTAGCTCTGTAGGACCGAATTTCGGCGGTCTAGGTATGCGTTCGACCTTCGGCTGCGTTTGCTTGACCAAGTGTCGTCTGTTCCGATATAGGAAGGCGCCATTCCCCAGTCGAACCAGGTACCTTCTGTGTGGAAGATTTTTCATCACCCGGCCTTGGATCCATTCCGTCACTCCGAGTTTACTTGGCCTGATGGCGACGGTGTCTCCTCTGGTCAGTTCTGGGAGCTCTCGCGCGCCCCGGTCGTATGTCTTTGCCATCCTTTCGATGTGTTGGGTCCGTGCCTTGATTGCTTGCTTGTGACCTTGGATTTCAGGTCGAAGCTGTGACTGCCTTAGCGGTAGGTCCGTTCTCAACCTCCTTGAATGGAACATCTGGCTTGGTGTAGCTCCTCCTAGCTTTTCTTGAGGTTGTAGGCGATCACGCCTCGCTCCCATTCGTGGTGGGCCGTCAACGCTCTGTTGATGATTCTTTTCACAATCGCTACTGCCGCTTCTGCCTTGCCGTTGCTTTGATGGAAATATGGGGATGACATCACATGCTTCGTGCTCCAGTCTTTGACGAACTTCTGAAACTCTGGTGCCCGAAACAACGGATCTGCATCTGTCACCATTATCTCGCAGAATCCGAACAGCATGTACAGCTGTTTCATCCTAGCGATGATGCTTCTCGTTGTGGGGTGTGCCGGCAATCGCATCGCAACAATCATGTTTGAGTAAAAATCCACCGCAACCAAGATTTTTGCGTCCCTGGTGGTGGCCAGATCCACTCCAATCTTCTGCAACGGTCTCGTCGGTATTTCATGCGGGATCATTGGTTCTTTTCTCGGTGGGTTTGGATACGTTTGGCACCCCGTGCAGTGTTCGATGTGCTGCTCCAAGTCGCTCTTCATTCGCGGCCAGAAAATGCAAGATCTTGCTCTTTGCCAAGTCGTGTCCGCCGACATGTGCGCATAGCAGGACCTTTTGATGAATTCTTTCCTCAGTTCTCGCGGCACTACTATTGTGTCTCCAAATAGAACGAGGTCATCCTCCACCGTGAGGCGGTTCCTGTATGGGTAAAGCTCTGCTTCCATCGGCTTCAGTTTCTTCTTCGTTTCCGGCCAGCCTTCACGAATAGTGTCGAGCAATCGCTGGTATTCTCCGCTCTCCTGCGCCTGCTTGCGCAGGAGTTCAATGGTGGCGTCTCTCATTGGAAGCAGCTAGACAACGTTGACTTGCTCCTTTTCCTTTGCGGCTCCTTCCATGGGGCAGCGCGATAGTGCGTCCGCAAACTTCATCTCTCGACCGGGTCTGTAAACGAGCTTAATGTTGTATATTTGGATTGATGAGAGCATTCGTTGCAGCCGGAGAGGAACGTCGTCGAGGGGCTTCATCATGATGTTGATCAGCGGCCTGTGGTCAGTATAGACCGTCACCGGCTTGGGGAAGATGAAATAGTGGAAACGATGCAGAGCGTATTTAATTGCAAGGAGCTCTTTCTCGATTTGTGCGAACCTTGTTTCCGTCGTACTCATTGCCCTGCTTACGAAGTAGACCGGCCGTTCTTCTTGAATGAGTGCTGCTCCCAGGCCATCCTTACTCGCATCGCACTCGACCTCCGTTGGCTTGTCCGGGTTGAAGAAGGCTAGCACGGGGCTTCGGCTTACCATTGCCGTTGCCGTCCTAAATGCCTCGCTCTGCCTTGTTCCCCACTGCCATTCCTGATCCGTTCGGCACAGCTCGCGTAACGGCATGAGCACCTGTGCCAGGTCCGGGAGGAATCTCGAAATATGCGCTAAAATCCCGAGAAAACTTTTCAAGCCTACGGCATCCTATGGAGGGGTCATCGTCGCTATTTGGCTTTGTTTCTCCGGGTCCATCTGGAGTCCTTGATCTGTCAACACGAAGCCGAAGAATTTCGTATCGGGAGCTCTCAACGTCGTTTTCGCCCCGTTGAACTTGATGCCGCGATCTCTACATCGTTGGAGGAATCTCTTCAAATTCCTGTCATGGTCCAACTTCGCCTCGTCCACCGTTTCACCTCTGCCGCAAATCAACACATCGTCTGCCAGGGCGTACGTGCCCTCTAGTCCCTCGAGCAGGTGCACCAGGTTCTTGTAAAATATCTCCGGGGATACATTCAACCCAAACGGCAATCTTAAGAATCTGAACCGGCCGAAAGGCGTCTGAAATGCCGTCAAGTCACTGCTCTCTTTGTCGAGCTTGCAATGCCAGAAGACATCGGATAGATCGAACTTTGAGAACAAACGGACCCTGCTCAAGTGTGGGAGGATTTCATCCAGTGACGGCGTATGATATACTTCTCTGATGAGCACCTCGTTCAGCTTTCTCGGGTCCAGACAGATGCGCAAGTCTCCGGTTTTCTTGATTTGGATGGATAACCTGTTTACCCATTGGGTCGGAAAATCGACTCGCTCGATGACCTACCGCTGGACCAAACTCTCTAGTTTCTCCCTCAACCGTGTTCTAAGGTGAGGTGGCACATTGCACGAGACATTGCACGACGGTATTGATGCAGGCTTCAACGTCAGCTTGATTTCACCTGGGAACCTCCCCAGGCGTCCGTCGAACACCTCCGGATAGCATCGAACTATGACATCTGTCATCGGAGAGGGCATCGCACCTTGAGAGCCCTCCCCAACGGCTGCCAACGCGTCGACCTGATCGTAGTCAACACGAATTATGCCAAGTTCCTCCGACGTGAATCGGCCGACGATTGGCTGCAGATTCTCCTCGACCACCACGACCTCGAGTTTGTGCGACCTCTTTGTCTTGGGCTGCGTCACCCTGATGATTGCCTTGCCGAGCGACTGCAGGGGTCTGTTATTGTACACTCGCAAGGTGGGCCTGAGCGACGTGTCAACCTGAGCTTGCGGCACCAACGCCTTCGGAACTATGTTGCAAGTCGCCCCCGAGTCAACCATGAAGCGAACCATCCTGTCTCGGCTCTCTTTCACCGACCAGTTGACAAATATCATGCGCTCTCTCTTCGACCCCACTGTATACACGGCTTCGACGTTTTCCTCTTCGTTCTGTTGCCTCGATTCCGTGAGCTCTCCACGCACCTCATTAACTTTCGGCACTCTTTTAGGGCACACCACTGCAAAATGGTTCATCCCATCACAACTCAAACACCTCTTTCCTGTCGCCAGGCAGTTCGCCTCACCCGGCATGTGATTCCGACCGCACGACTTGCATCCACTTGCTCCCGTCAGCTGGTATCTGTTGTTGTGGTAGCCTCCTCTTCCACGTCTCCAGGTACCGCGTCGAGTCGATAAGCCTCCTCTCCTTGAGACGAACGCGGCCGCTTCCTCTATCCCATCGTCTTCCTCTGACGTCATCCGGTCTGGCCGGGTGGAGTTTCTTTCTGCCTGGAAGCTTCTGAGTTGCTCTTTCAAGTTCTCCATGGCCTGACAGATTGTGATCGCCTCTTCTAGTGTTAGTTTCTTCTGTTTCAGTAGCTCTCGGCGAGTCAGGTTACATCTCACTCCCGAGACGATTTGATCACGCAGCATGCGGTCTTCTTCTTGAAACTTGCACGACACCGCTTTTTTTCTTAGGTCGATCAGCCAGTCATCAAACTTCTCGTTGCTTGTTTGCACACGAGACCAGAAGACGTGAGACAAGTAGTGTTCCGATTCGCCACCTTTAAACTTTTCCTCCAAAGCAGTCAGCGCCACTTCCAATGAGGCCGCTGCTCTGTTCCGGTAGAGATTGTTGTATTCATTGACAACGATAGTGCCCCCCAAAACTTTCAGAAGAGCGAGTTTCACGGTTTCTTCCTTCGTCGCCTTCTCGGATGCGATGAGATATGTTTCAAAGGTGTCTCTGAAACGAGTCCATTCCTCCGCCGTTTTCTTCTTGACCGCGATGTCTTTCAGCACCTCTAGACGTTCCATCCTCTGTCTAGTCCTCGTTTGTTGTCACTGGTTCACGTTTTAGTTCACAACCACCGCTGTCACCATGTTGTCTAGTCTGAACAGTGAGGACTCGAAGGGGTGTTGCTCGCTCGATGGCGACTGACTGTCGACCGCTCGTTTATTATTGTTTAGTGAAAGCCAGCATTGTCTGCTGGAATGGCTGGAATGCTTAAGATCACAATGTCAACAGTACCTGTTCCCTGAAAACGACTCAACGGAGTCTCCTGAAGCTGTTGCGGAATATTAGAGCAAAGATGGGACCACAACTTAAGGTGTATAGGATCAAAATCAAATTGTCACTACTCCTGGTATGATGTGATCGAAGTCGAAATTGGAGCGAAAAAACGAGTTTTTTTCCGAAATACGAAGTTCACGATATTGCTTCAGGAGAAGTGAGGATTTGATTCTGATTCCATACAGCACAAATTGTGGTCCCATCCTTGCTCTAAAATTCTGCACCAGCTTCGCGAAAATCCGTTGAGCCGTTTCCAGGAAACAGGTACACTGCCGGGGCCGCCTTTTTCGACATTCTTTCTGTCACTAAGAGACATTTGAGACATTTTGGCTCCGAGAAATTTTGGCCCCGGACAGTTTGGCCCCAGAGTTTCGCCGCAGAAAACCGCGCGCCCGAAAACCGAGATTCAGAGAAAAACACTTTGCTCAAAGAGGCGCGCAGTTCCAAAGCGGGGCTACTATGGTTATTCATCCTATCATTAGGGTTCTTGCTTCCAGGCACTGCCGAAGGATTATTCAGCGTTTTCGGGCGTGCGGTTTTCGGACAATCGTGTAGTTACCAAGTTCTCACTGTGGTCGAAATATTTTTCATCAAATCAGTCGCGGGGTCTCCGAGCGGTTCTCGCGAGCTTCGACTCCAGAGAAGCGTTCTCTGGGGCCAACATGTCTCGGGCCAAAATGGTTGGTGCCAAGATGTCCTGCTTCGAGTTCTATGGCGATACAACGAAGTTCAATGGCGTTCTGCTTTGCTATGCGTGGTAATTCGTGGATGCTCTCTCGATTGGTGATACTATATCAACCGTATCTTGACAACCTTAAAAAATCGAAAATTGAACCCCCTTAACTAGGATGTTCTCGTCGCGTTTTCGAGCTAGCTTGACCTGCCGTCGCAAAATGTCCATTCCAGGCACGCGGCCCTTCACGGCGCACGAACTCAGGTTTCCAACGATGCTGGCAACAACAGCCGTTGATTTTGACCATTTTTCTTCCGTGGCTCTTTCGCGGAGCTGATTCAAAGATCCGCGAACCTCGATTCCAACTCAGTCTGGATTATGATTGTGCTCCGCTTCAGCCTGTGTCGATCGGCGCCTTCTATTAGATTGGATTCCAGCTCCATCGCTCAAATTTAACTGCGTACTTCACGTTCGGAAACTATGGGACTTCAGATTTCCTAGAACAGCGGTCACTTTCGCACGTTTACGCTCTCAAGACGTACAATGTGCGCTACGCTCAAATGTTCGCCGCGCCCGGATTTACTTTTTCGCTCTGATATCCGCTACGCTCAGGAACACGTCGCGCTCGAAATGGCGTTGAGCTCTAATCTCCGTTTGCGCCTAAACGGTCGTTGCGTTCAAAATTACGCATGGCTCATAATTACGTTCCGCTCAAAATACCTTTCACCCTCGAATGGTGCGTGGGCCTGGCCAAACTGCGCGAAAACGGGTAGCCCTTACGCAGGGCTACGCGGCTGAGTTGGATTGAATGTTCTCCGCGGCTCGTGGTCTCCGAGTCGGTGCGGGCCGATTTCAGCGCGGGGCCGATTTCAGCGCAAAGCTCACTCGAAAGAAAGCACCACAACCAAGAATGTGGTACTACTCACAGCTGTCTATGCTTTCTCGGTTCGTGTCCTCTCGATTTCTGCAGCCGGGTGCCCTTCGCTACACTCATGGCGTTTTTTGATTGTGTCGGCCCCGGTGGGATTGTCGCGGTTCCCGGAGAGCGCCCAGCGAGCTCATCACATGGTTTCCTACGAATACCAAGACTCCTTGCTCAAGAGTGTCATGGACGAGATGGGTCACCAAGTAGATCTCTTCGTCGACTTTAAACGGTCGCATTTTGTACCACACCGTTTCTCTGTAAACCCTCCTGTGCGCTGAAATCGGTCCCGCGCTGAAATCTGCCCCAAGCTGAGATTGGCCCCGCGCTGAAATCGGCCCCGCGCTGAATTGCCTTGCGCTGAAGTTGGCCTCCACGTTCCTTTCGACTTCTTCAAAGCCTGAACCGCGTCCACAAATAAGCATTGCGAAGTTGACGCACGGAGTAAGAATGACCCTTCCAAACATTACCTCAATTTCACGAACCTTGAAGTTTTCAGAGAACATGGTTAAACTTAGCAGAGGCAAGAAATAGAGGGTGACGATAAATTCGTGTTGCACGTCATTTTTAAAATGTCGACTTTCTGATGCTCAACTCGACCGCTGCCGATATTGAACATTTGATGATAGACAAGGATTTCATGGCGATATGATGCCCCGTATTTTGAAGAATCGGGAAAAATCGAGTGTCGATCATTTTGTGGCACAGACAGTATTGTATTCTGTGTTTGTGTTGAATCAGAAGAAATACAACAAATGACCTCGACGAACCTCACAGAGCTGCGGAAGGTTCAGTTCACGCCCAATTTACTGAGGAAGAAAAGGGTTGCGTAGATGAGCAAACGGTTAAAGCACAAAACTGCTTGTATCATTCTCCATATTTGTTTCGAGTCTTGACTCAGCCGAGCGTCTGGCATCCCGACAGTGGGAGTGAGACATCTCTCCCCTCTCCGGAGGCTGAAGTTCAGTGCCGAGGTTCCACACCAAAAACTCCATTCTTCGATCAGTAGCTCGACTTCTCGGTTTTATGGAGAATACGAATAAGGGAAATACGAAGGTCTAGATCACCTTTGCCGCGAGCGGAAACGTTGATCGATTTGTCTCACCACAACGAGCTCGTGGAGTCAAGTTTTCACTTACTCATGGAACTAAGTTTCTTACAGGGTACGTCAAATAGTACTTGTTTGGACCTATATCCCTGGACGCTGCTTCGATCTGCCTCATGAGAATCTCACATTGGACGATAAACCCTGTGTCATAAATTGGCCTACGCTGGGCACGTAAGGTCTATTCATATCTCTCTTCATATTTACGAACCGGGGATTCACTCCCAACGGAGTTTCCAACTCAACTTGCAATTCTCAGGTGGGCTATCCATGGACTCTGGGTTTCACCCCTTGAGTCCCGTCAAGTGAACTTTCACGAGGATCTCGGTTCGAGCCTTATTGACTTGTTGGCACTCTGTGAGTGGGGAATATGGAAATCAACCAACGAATTCGATGATCTTGTTGTGGTTAATGATTCATGAGTGGATCTTGGAAACTCAGGCACTAATCATGATCCATAATCTGTTCATCCATTCTACATATGCAAAGGTTGAATCTATAGATGCACATCTAATGGTTCAATTTTTCTGCACGAGTGATTATCGACCATATTTTATCCGTCTATTCTAAAATCCATCCATGAATTGATGGACGATGGTTACAGCCTGGATTTCCCGGCGTCATTCATTATAAGGGCTGTAAATTTATCGCGAAACGCGACTTTTTTCCGATTCTCGCGGTATTTTCTCTGCGATTCTCCATAGTGGTTCAATGGGAACCGCGATTTCTGTTTTTTTCTGCCGCGACAAACTCACAGCCCTTTTCCATAATCATGCCCCATGGATAAATTGATCGAACGTCGACTGCATCGATGATATTGGCCCAATTACGCCAATATCATCGCTACGTGGACTATTCGCCTGAACTCCCAAGCTATAATGATGAGTGACAGATTATGCCCAAACTCACCAGCCTTACCACCTTCTGTTCATTGCACGCATCAGATAACAGCAAAAACTTCGCTGCGTTGAGGGCAAGAGACGGAAGAAACCGTATTGTGAAACTCTACGAAGACCAAACAGCAAACATCAGGCTCTCGATTTCATATCAGAAACACGGACACCGCATCCCACATAAAAAACAAAAGTGAGCATGTGAATCGTCCAAGCGGTTCGAGCGATTAATCATCTGCTATCCATCAGAGTGCCGAGCTCTGAGTTGCCGGAATGTTGAAACGAGAGTTTTAACCTTTCTTGTTTCAGTGGAAAAAATAAACACATGGGATTCAAAGATTATGTGAAAGCAACTTATGACCTGGCGGAAAAACACGATATAGCAAGCAGTAAGGCGATCCATATTTATCACTTTGTCATCGTAGAATTTGGTGATGAATCTTGAACGTCGACTTGATCATATTTCTTTCAAAAAACGAGAGGGGGGAGTTGTGAACCCGTGGTTCCGGAGTGCTTTCCCGACTAACGGGGTGACGAAACTGCCTTGGGATGAATATTCATGAAAATTGAGCCATGCATGCAGTATGCACGAAAGATGAGCACAAAGACATTATGTCTCATAATTATGGAGCCACCCAAAAAATCGCAATATTCCAAAAACCGGATGCGGGAAATCCCTTTCCCTCCTTGTTTCCTTCATCGAAAAAAAACCTCGCTGGGAGTACACATCTCTCAAATTGTCAAGGGTAAGAAACGGCGAAGTTACACAGAGGCACCACATTGTAGCCAGAAACGGGCTGTCTCATAATTATAAAGCCGATCCAGATATCTGAGATTTTCGCAGCTTGGAGTGTCTGTTGACAGTTGAAAGCTCATCGTTTCATCGCTCCTCGTCCTCCTTTGGCACAATGCCTCGAAGTAAGACGCGCAGTGAAAACGAGAAAGGGCAAATTGACGCTCTTCATGGAGAAGGACGATCCCAACGAGAAATATCGAGGAAAATCAGGAGATCGAAATCCGTAGTTAGCAATTAGCTCAGCAATCCAACGTTTTACGGTGCTACAAAACGCACAGAACGTCCGCGGACTTTGAGCGAAAGAGATCAGAGGCGTATCGCCAGCGGTGCGGGGTAATATGAGCGGAACCTTAAATTGAGCGAGAACGTAAATTTCAGCGGAGCCTAATTTTGGGCGACTAATCCTTCCACGGTAAAATATTTTTAACGTAATGATTCCGAGCAAGCCCTTATCAACATGACCTGGAGCAAATTTTTCCAGTTGCGGGTTTACGATGTTTTGAGTGTAGGTGAAACCAACGTAAAGTTAAATAAGCATGAGGTCGATTCTCGGGTTCTGCACGGTGCACGTCAACTGGGCCATGACGGTACCCTGGACTCCTTGTCGAAGACGAGTTTCCCCGACGCTGTTTGCACGAATCAGTTCGACCGTAAAATGACCGTCTTAAGTTGGACTCCAATGCTCTTTTTTTTGAACCAACTCTGGAACAAATCGATGTAGATCAACTGAAGGATCCACACAGGAGCGCACCTTGCACAAGTGCCGCCCGGGGCGGATGGAAATTTAGCCGCCCTGATGCGATTCAACGGATATTCCAATGATCGATCAGCTACTTTTTATCATACCATTCTAATTGCGAGTTACTCGGAGATTACGTGCATCCAGTTGTTGGATCCGTCAATGAGAGTTATATCGATTTGATTCTAGGATTCGTATCTGATAATCATAATTCAGCAACGAAATTTCGCAATTGAGTGAACTCCAACGGTACGCAAACATAGAACGCTTAATCTTCTAATCCGGAGCGGCACGCCGGAGTCGCCAGGTACCAGCAATGCCGCCCCGGGAGAGGTGCCGCCCGGGGCGGAGCCTCCCCCTACGGTTCGCCTCCGGATACTTATGAACTTTCTGCTCAGAATCTAATCTAACCTCACTCCCGTATTCGCAAAGACACAAGAGCATTGTTCGATTTGAAGACGTTTGTATGTTTCGTCGCCTGAAAATTCTCAATAACAGTGTCCAGGTTTAATATGAATAGTTCTCACACCGAACCCCCTTCCTGCTTCGCATTTTCCTTTTTTACAGTTCGAGAGGTAGAAAAATCGCGGCACTGCGATTTGTACCAGAAAATGCCGCGACTTCGCCGCGAATCCGAGGCCGAAATACCGCGATAGAAGTCGAGCCCTAATTATGAGTTATGAGTTATGAGACAGCTCGTATTGGCGTTCATAGCAGTGCGTCGAGATCACTTCGTCGTTTCTTATCGTTGACGATCTGAGGGATGTGTCCCGGTCGCGAGTTCATGTTTACAGGTAGTGAGCGAGGATTCTTCAACGGGGTCTTGAAATATTGCGAATACCGAGGTGGCTTTATATATACAGGGTGGTCATCGTAAATAGGGAATTTTTGTGCCTCATTTTAATTTGCCCATAACTCCTCGAATTCTGCGCCGATTTTGATGATTTTTTTTGTTCGAAAGCTCTTCCATCTGGCTACAATCTCCCGGTTTGCGTTTGTTCCTAGCTCATTTTGCGGATTTCTAAGAGCAGTTTTAGTGAATGTAACGATTTTTTTCCCCCTGACTCGATTTGGCTCTCAAACCTCGATATCGAGTGATATGACGAAAAATGATATCGAGTCGTTCGAGGTCGGGTTAGAACGGGGATAAGCCCTAGAAAATTCGCTACAGTTTCCAGATTTTCGCCGCACTTGTGTGAAATTTGACGAACCGAACGGTAAAACCAACGAGAAAGAAGCAAAGTTCGAGAAATCTCCAACATCCGTCAAAGATCGATGCGTAACTCGGAAACGACGCATCTGAAGAAAAAAAAGTGTGATGGCAAAAGTTGTGGGTCTAGGCAACAAGGACCCAAACATTACAAACTGTTTACATTGATGGATGCATTTTGTTGACGTTTTCATGAGCGGGCGGTCCGACTGGTCGGTGTTTTCGGGTGGAGGTGGCCGCTGATCCGGCGGAGCGAGGTTCTGTGCGGCACGCATTAGCTCGCGACTCGATGGTTGTTAGAGTTCTGCGCGGTGGCGATAGGACTGCTCAACTATACTCCCATCGGCAATGTTCAACATGGACCGGTGCTCGGTGTTGATAGGTTGGAGACGGATGAAACGAATTGCGGAAACTGGTGCATCCGCAGTTGGTCTAATAAAGTATGGCCAAGTCGTACTCGTCACAATATTCTATGAAAAGAAGTTGTCGTTTCTTCGCTTGACGATGGTTGACGATGGCCGATCGCCGCAAAATTTGGGAATATTCACCTGAAGCATGAACTGCATTCGAAAGCCACTGTTGACATCATGAAACATCACGAATTGAGAGTCGTGCAGAATTTCAGTTTCAAATCTGGATGAGATCAAATTCTTGTGAATGGAGTTATCTTCCGTGAATCTGGGAATAAGAGGCCCCTTCTGGAGACGTTTGAAAGGGATAAAAGCCCATCTGATATTGAAGTCCCCCCCAACCCCCGCCGTGGAAACGTTCGGGAACAATAGAAGACTCTCCGAGTCACAAGTTTTCTCTCCCGTCTCTCCCAACAGAGATGGGTGAATTCCCGATTCAGCTCTTCAAGAGATTTCGAAGTCCGCATTGACTCTGAGTGCTCCGCGCTGAGTGCGTCCGAACTCACAAACAGTAACATTGACCAGCTTGTTCGAGTGTTTTCTCCCTGGTCACTGCCGCGCAACATTCCCGATTTCTTACCCAGTCCGACATTCATCTATCTTCAATGATAAGCATGCCGCAAGACGAACCCGCTCTGTTCTTCACAACCACATCTTCCTCTCGCACAGAACGTTCGAACAGCTAAGAAAAACCCACGAGCTCTCAAGGTTGTCGCACAGAACTCCTCCATTCCGTCAATTCAGCGGGCACATCGCCGCCACCCAGCCTGAAAACACAGATCGCTCCGATCGCCCGCTCATGAAAACGTCAAAGAAATGCATCCATCAATGTAAACAGTTTGTAATGTTTGGGTCCTTATTGCCGCCTCCCAAAGTTGTTCATCTTGATCTCATCTGGCCGATTGCGCAGTTTCCGAGCCATTTTTCTCTCCATCGAACTTTCACCTCCCGAGCGGTCATTGTTAAAAACCGGAAACGACTGAAAATGACAATTTTCGGACTCGATAAACTCTTCCCAGCCTGTTGGCATCATGGCTCCGCCGAATAGCATCCAGTCTTTAGCCGACGGAACTCGTCTGCTACGACATCCGGTATTTTTGCTTTAGGCGGGTTCCAGGTTGGAGCGAGGAGTCGGCAACACGCCAGAGCGGCGACTTGAGCAAGCTTCAGGTGCGCTTGCTTCCAGGCAGCTGCTGGTGCGTGTGATCATATTGTGAGCTCCCAGAATGGGCTTCGAGAGAGCACACGATCTGATCGTTGAGAGCACAATTTATTCGGAATCGTTCTACGAGATCCAGCCACGAGTGACCGCTCGCATTCAAGACCGGAACAACGTTACTTCTTAGCGGCGATCGTCGTCTAGCGCGGCGGGTGGAGAGGGGGAACCATCCCGCTCTCCAACCGCCGCTACTTCCATACTCTCACAATATGATTCCGCCTGCAACGGCTGGAGCTTCCCCAGGCGGGATACGACATTTGGACACACAAAATGGCGGACCATCCGGTGAATTAGAGGGAAAGGAGGACAGAGATGCCCGCGATTTTTTGAAATGTTGGGGTGCTGAGCGTTGATTGTTGATGCTAGGGGCGTAGATTGTCGGACGAATTCATGTTTGTTTCTCAGAAGTAAACAACTGGAGCGAACGGCCAAGTTTCTGGAGAATCAAATCCTTGAGTGGCGTGAGCGATCGTCTCTTCAGCATGTTTGCGAGCGAAACGATTGTACGATAACATCATGCTCATCATCATGTAGAACGAAAGTTCGATGACACTGGTACCGTGGGCTCTAACGCCGTAACGTAGGGATGTTCTGTGATCTGAGCCGTTTGTTTCCTCGGGAAACTTCAGCGTAAATAGTGCAGCATCAAGTTATTCCTGCAGCGGAAATGTTTGGCCAATGCAATTGAACCGTGTGGTTTCAAAAGGGCATAAGTCCACTGGACCCTGTTTCGAGAAAAACGAGAAAAACGTACCACTCCGCGAATAATGTTGCGATCCCCAAGACTCCGATAGCATGTTGTAGGGCTACCCAAGGGCTACCTGAGGACGAAAGCGATCCCGCGAAACCCAACTAATTATGGAATAGAAATTGGTTGAAGGCCGTGGACTTAGGCCCTTTTGAAAAAACATGATTTTTCAGTGTTACTTTCTCATCGCAGAGCCGATGTTGGGAGTCGATTCGGTTAGAAAGCTGTTCCACGATATCGGATTTCCGCTCTGCGAACTCGACTAGACTAGATTCGCCTCATGATTAATCTCTGCGGAAACACTCTGGGTAGTATGCTTGGTGTCTTATGACGTGAAAGGGAGTTGCGAGTAATCAGCCGCGCGATCCGGGACTCAGAACGGCTTTGGAGACACATTTTTGGAGGATTCCGAGGACCGCCATGGGGTGGACTTGGGCCCTTTTGAAACTACATCGACCGATCCCAGACTTCGCATGCGATTTTTGTCGGCTTCCAACGCGATTTGAGATTTCATTTCGCGCTAGAAATATGAGGGACGATTTCCTCTTCCAATTTCTGCAATAATCCGAAAATCGAAAAAAATGGACTTATGCCCTTTTGAAACTACACGGTTCAATTCGAAGCGAGAATGGCTCGAATGCTTCACAGTCATTGGGAGTTGTTCAATCGGTTTATCCAAGGTATATTTCTTCATCACTGACAATGAGCCACATTTCGGCCATGACCTGTTTATCTACTTCTTCTACATCTGCGCCTTTACGAACTCCGCTATCAATGCTTAGCACCCCAAGAATTTTGAATAACCGCGGGCTCCTCTTTCCTTCTCTCCCTCTAATTCGCCGGATAGTCCGCCATTTTCTGTGTCCAAATGTCATAGACTCTCCCCAGGCCCATAAATTACGCCGGCACTATTTGCACTGTACTCGCCATCCCTGTGTTTACGTTGAGAGACAACTAGCCACACGCCCAAGAGTGAAGAACCCGACATCCATTGCGAAACCAGAACAGCACGACCAACCGCGCGGAAATGAACATTGAGTTTATTCGAAAAGCGTGTTGAGCAGAAACCGCTCTTGAAACTTAAAAACCAAGAACCTTTTGGAATGGCTGAAGCCGGAACCAGTAGGAATCGTCTGATGGAGGAGATGAAGCGCCATGCGATCCTCGCCGCCTCTGATGTTTTGGGAGGAGGCTGAAAGAAATCATCGAATGGTTCGGATATTCGAAATCGGTGGTGTATCGAGTGCAAACCGAACTGCTGGAAGCGCAGGGCAATGCCTTGGAGATCCTTGCCAAGGGTCGCAAACGCCACGGTCGTGCTGTTTTGGTTTCGCAATGGATGTCGTAAAAGACGAGTACCGTCGGCTAAAGACTGGATGCTATTCGGCGGAGCCATGATGCCAACAGGGAGGCGGACAAGTGGTAGGGCTGTTGTGGTGTAGCAGACGCATTCTGGCTGTTCGGCTTCGGGCGGAAGGATAGGTTAGGTTAGGTTAGAACACTCGAAACTAAGTCAGCAAACCCAAAGGATTGTTGAGGGCGCAGAGCGGGAAGGTTAGGGCACGCAGTGCCCTAACCTTCGCGCGGCGCGCCCTCAACTATCATTTGGGTTTGAAGCCGAAGATCGTCTGCTACACTACCACAACACTACCACTTGACCGCTACCCTGCCAACAGGCTGGGAAGAGTTTATCGAGTCCGAAAATTGACATTTCCAGTTGTTTCCGGGCTTTAGCAATGACCGCTCGGGAGGTGAAATTTCGATGGAGAGAAAAATGGCTCGGAAACTGCGTAATCGGCTAGATGAGATCAAGACAAACAACTTTTGCCATCACACTTTTTTTCTTCAGATGCGTCGTTCCCGAGTTACACATCGATCTTCGACGGATGTTGGAGATTTCTCGAACTTTGCTTCTTTCTCTTTGGTTTTACCGTTCGGTTCGTCAAATTTCACACAAGTGAGGCGAAAATCTGGAAACTGTAGCGAATTTTCTAGGGCTTATCCCCGTTCTAACCCGACCTCGAACGACTCGATATCATTTTTCCTCGAGCTTTAAGAGCCAAATCGAGTCAGGGGAAAAAAATCGTTACATTCACTAAAACTGCTCTTAAGAATCCGCAAAGAGAGCTAGGAAAAAATCGTCAAAATCGGCGCAGAATTCGAGGAGTTATGGGCAAATTAAAATGAGGCGAAAAATTCCCTCCTTACGATGACCACCCTATATGAGACATGTTGTATGCAGCAACGTGTGCTTAAATATGAGGTCGATCTTTTCGAATACGATACTGATAAGAAGCGACGCCAATTTCGATCCAAGGCCTAGACGTACAGAGCTATGAATATCTTGGGATAGAACTATCAGCTGAAAACGACTATTTATCCAAACAATGGGGTGAATTGACGAAGAAGGCAAACGAAGCTATCCAACGTCTCAATGCGAGATCACTTCGGAAATTCAATCGATACGAGATTTCCAAAGTACTGCGGAAAACTTCAGCCTTACCGCAGCTCACGTAATGCAATGCGATACCCTCAATGCCGTGAAGATTACGCAACGTGTTGGAATCGAGGCAATGAGATGCGGAGAGATGGGCACTTGGTATACCAAACTCCAAAGTGGCAAATGAGTTCATCGAAGGAGAACTCGGCTGGAGTTCCTTCGATGCCAGGGAGGCCATCGGCAAAATGATGTCCCGTATTTCCTCTAATAAACGGGCAGTCTGTAATAGACGGGCAGTCTCCAATAGACGGGCATGTTCGGAAAACTTGAAAAAATAAACGAGCAGTCTCCAATAGACGGGCAGTCAATCGGCAACGTCGGGCAATATATGAGTTGGAATTGAAATCATCATGAACGGACGATGGAAATCGGAGGGGACGATGAAAATTAACCGTTGAAGACGTCTCCTGTGCGCGAAAATACGCAAAAGCTCCAATTGACGGAGAGTCTGATCGCTGATGGGCGGGATTGGGGAGTTCCGAAAAAATAAACGGACATTCTCTAATAAACGGACAGTCTCTTTTAGACGGGCTGGTCTCGGAGGGTTGAAAAAATAAACGGGCAGCCCGTCTATCAGAGGAAATATGGTATCTCGAAAGGGTCAAAAAAATCCGACAGTTCAACCGGCGGGTCCGCAGAAATGCGGCGTCAAGGGCGAGATCCACGAGAGAAACGAATGCGAAACACTCTCTGGAATACCTGAAAACCCAGTATTGCACAGAGTTTTGAATGGATCTGACGAACGCGACGTTATTCTGTAAGCAATACTCTAGAAATCCTTAATCTTCGATCATCTGCCGCGTGATCTTGCTATGGTTCCACTGCACCGGTGGATTGCATGCAGACCACTTGCCCCTCTCAGGCGCATGATTTTGGCAGCTTGATACAGAATATGTTCTGGGGTTGCGCCCCCTTAGACGATCGCACACTGCCCAAACGTAGCCGTATTCTTGTGCAATGAAATCTCTCCGGAATATCCGGGACGCAATCAATGCTCCCCTCGCTATCCCATTATCTATCACGGAGTCTTCGGTACACTCAATAACTCCCAAATCATATATTACCTCGCGTCAATCTGAATCAGACTCAACAGACCTCTCATCCTTCTTCGACGATTTTGTCTTCCCTCCCACTGCTTTCTCACTTTTCTTGGTCGTAGACTAACCCTAGCCTCTCGCGTTCTTGCAGCTCCGCGAGTTGTGAGTCCGTCGACCGCACTCTAGGAGGAAGATCAGTGTCGGATTCTCTTTCTTCCTTCCGTCGCTCAAACCGTCTTTCGAGTATGTGTTCGACCACAGTCAAGTCTCACTAACTCATAACGCCTCTAACTCGCAAACCTTCGCCAAGTCATAACCCCTTATGGATCTAGCTCGGTTTTTCATAAGTCATCGCATAGAGCAGCGGTGGCCAACCGGTGGGCCGCGGACCCCTAGGGCGCCGTAGCGAAGTTCTGGGGGTTCGTGAGCCAATCGTGTCCAGTGGCGGATCTAGGGGGGGGGGGGGCAGGGGGGGCTCGCGCCCCGGGCGCGAGTCTCCAGGGGCGCAAAGTCGGGGTCGAGATTTTCATACGGTACATAGTGTCAGCAAAATCCAAGTCCGGTCTATTCTTGTCAAGGGCTCCGTCATCAAAACTGGCCCAGTTGAAGATTTTGCGCCCCCAGTGGATGAAGAAATATCTCAGAAACAACTTGTGTATCCGGTTCAAGATCTCGGTTGTGAATACCGTTCACATGCGACTTGCGAAAGATTTTGCGGCTCCTGAACCTTTGCCACGACGGAGCCGTCAGCTCTGAGCTGTTTGACCAGGGCTGATTTTTGTTTCCGAAGTCAAGGGGGCGCCGAAAGCTCCGCCTTTCTGTGACCGGCTAAGAGGCCTGATCTACAAGGGGCGAGATAAAGGAAATTCCGTTTCTTCGGCCTAACGTATCAGAAAGCACCCACGATAATCAAATGAATAGAGAAGTTCTAGGCATTCCGTTGTTCCAATTGTATTCCAGCCGAATTTAGCATTGATCATGGCCCCGGTAAGAAGCTCCTGATATTCGGATCCGCGGTTAGAAGAGTACCGAACGGGGTATCATGACGTCATGGTGTTGACGTTCGTAACTTGGGTAGTGAACACATTTTGGAAGACCTTCACTCAAACTCAAATCAAAACGAAACGATCCCGAGCCTGAGATTAGGAAAAAAACATTCTTCGGTTCCGAAGCCTTCAAAGAAGTGGTTCAGTGATTCGTTGAATTTTCTCAGCTATCGACAAGGTCTCGCTGTCAAACACTACCGCAGGTACTTAAGAACTTTCGAAGCCAATGAATTCGGAAGTCGACCAAAAGGAGCACCGCACGGGGAAAACAAAAAACTCATACAACGAGAAAGATATCGGCCACCAAACGGCCCGTTCCGTTCCCGACTCCTCCAAAAGTTTGGAATGTTTTCGTTTCCGTGTTCTCCCTTTGCTGTCACTCTTTCCCTTAGGAGCCCGCGAAAGTTCATTCGTGTTTGCAATATATCAGACAATCCCAGATCCAATCTTTTCTGCGCGAAGGCATGCGATACTAGTTTTCAAACTATCTTTTAGACGAAACCGTCACATGTCGTCATGGCCCCTGGTCCGAGAAAAGAGAGCGGAGCACAAGGACGAAAACGACGGAGATTGGAAGAAAGCGACGCCATGCGAAGCAGCGAAGTCCTGCGGTCGTTCTTAAAACAGTCTCCGGCTCCCACACAATCTGAGTACCCATCGACGTCAACACCAAGCCAAGCTCAATCGAATCCTCGTTCTATCGATGAGCCCGGGCCATCTGAGCGTTCGTCTGTTTCGAGCCCCGTCAGTACACGAGATTCTTCTGTTGGTGAGGGAGACCGCGAGCAAATGGTTCCTATGCTCCAATCGACTCAAACCTCGGAAAGTTTGTCCGAAACGGAATGTTCAGTCGGACCAATGGCCATAATGAAGCGAGATCTGGGTCTTCTTGAATTCCACAAAAGTTCTGGAAAGGTGATACTCTCAGATTGTTTGAGAGTCGACATTGTGAAGTTGAGGAGCAAGTATTTCCAGAATCGAGATGGACCGTTCTCTCCGACTGACGGTAGATGTATGACTCAGGCTTGGTTCTTGAAGAAACTGGGTGATGGTCGCGGTGGATCAGTCGTCCGCTCCTGGCTTGTCTACTCGCCGTCTAAGGCGGCTGCCTATTGTTTCTGCTGTCTCCTCTGCAATAAGGGCGATGACTTCAACTCTGCACTGACTCGAGCGGCTGGATTCACAAAATGGAAGAAACCCGAGAAGATCAATATACATGAAAACTCTATCAGTCATCGGAGAAACTTTACCGAGTGGAAAGAATTCGAGAGAAATTCACGGCAGAACAAGGTGATAGACGCACAACTTCAAACGGCTTACGCGAATGAGAAGCGGAGATGGAGGCACTTACTAACCGCTATACTACATTGCATCAAGTATTTGGCAACCCATAATCTCCCGTTGAGAGGTCACCGAGAAAAACTCGTTGAAAGAGAGTCGAACAACGGGAATTTTCTCGGACTTCTCGATCTCATCTCAAATTTCGACGTCCCGATGAGGGAGCACCTTAAGCGGTGTCGCGATCACCCAGGTGCAGTCTCATATCTGTCGAAGAATATACAGAACGAGTTCATTCGCATTATGGCTCGGCAGGTCCGAGAAAACCTTCTTGATAATATCCGAAAGGCTAAGTATTTTGGCTTGCTGGTTGACTCGACGCCGGACATTGCGCACAGAGAGCAGCTTTCGCAAGTACTGCGGTACGTGCAAATCGATTACGAGCGGAAAGAGGTTCGGGTCAGGGAAACCTTCCTTGGTTTTGTTCAGGTACACAAGAAAGATGCCGAAAGCTTGGTCAGGACGATCATGGCGCAGTTTGAGAAGGATAAACTGAGCTTCGCGGATTGCCGATCTCAATGCTATGATAACGCCGCCGTGATGGCAGGTCAGCGTTCCGGAGTTAATCAGCGGCTTCTTTCGGAGAATTCTTTAGCGCTGTTCGTCAACTGCGATAATCACTCGCTCAACTTAGCCGCTCTGCACTCCGCACTCCACGAGCCTGTCATGATGACATTTTTCGCTGTGATCGATTACATCTATGCTTTTTTCTCCCGGTCCACGTCGAGATGGGAGAAGTTGCAGGAAAAAATACCCGTTTCTCTGAAATCTGAAGCGGACACTCGATGCTGTCAAGGTTGTCAGCTCGCACATAACTGAAATCCTCGATTTGGTCGAGCATATGTCCAAAGATGAGAGCTCAACAGTGGATACCCGGAGCGATGCTGGTCAGTTATCTCATCGCATGCTGACCTATGAGTTCCTAACACTCCACAGTTTCTGGTGCGGTTTCCTGAGCAAAATCGATCGTGTTCAGAAAAGATTGCAAGACCCAACCATGAACTTCCACGACGCCGCTGCTGATCTGCAATCCCTCCGTGACCGCTTCGCCGAGGAAAGATGCGATTCGGTTGAGGAAGCAATTATCGAGGGTCAACGCCTCTGCCACGAGTACAATGTTGTATTTGAAAAAAGGAAAAGAAGAAGGACGAGGATGCCGGGCGAAGAGGTTCGTGACACTGTCCTCACAGCGAAAGGTGAAATGAGACGTGTCATGTTTGCAACGACTGATCGCCTGATTCAAGAGATTGATGAGAGGTTCAAGCGCTTAGCCGACTTGGACAACAAATTCGGTTTTCTTCTCGAGACATCGCGGCTTCTCTACGGACCGACCGACGAGCTTGAGTCAAAATGTTCATACTTCGCTCAGTACTACAGGAGCGATGTTGATGGCACCGAGCTCCATAGAGAAATACACGATTGTCGGATGTTACTGAGCGCTCGGGACGACTTAAAACTCACGAAACCGGAGGAGCTCTTGAAGTTCATAGTTCAGTATGGTGACGAGAGCGTGTTCCCAAACTTGCGTGTGGCCATACAAATCTTACTTACGGTCGCTGTTTCAATCGCCAGCTGTGAGCGGTCTTTAAGTAAACTGAAGCTCATCTTGTCGCATCTGCGAGCTTCCATGACGCAGGACAGAATGGTTGATTTGACACTTCTTAGCATAGAAAACGAGGCCACGCAAGCCACTGATTTCGACTCAGTTATTGAGGATTTCGCCGCGATGAAGGCGCGCAAAGTGCTGTTGTAATCTTGTGATATTGTGAACGTTCTTAACATGGCGGAATGCAAAAATAAATTAAGTCTGGCTTGGGTACAGCCAGCGCTCGCACTCGCTTACGAAGGTTGGATTGTTTCTTGCGCGTGAAATGGGCTGTGCGGTGGGGGCGCATTCTGGCTCATCTGCCCCGGGCGCCGACAATGCTAGATCCGCCACTGATCGTGTCGAACATGAATTTTATGGTAGTTCCCCATTGGAGACTGCGGCCCGTGCTTTTGAAGAGCCGTCAGCCTTCAAAATGATAATTTCGACGTTCTCTGTCGCCGGTGCTTCTCTGGGCGGAGGTTTCGGAACGAGCCCCGAACATTGCAAATTCGCATCACAGCGCAATTCGCGTCGTAACTCAAGTGGTACAGGATCGGGGAAAATTGATGGAGATGGAAACCCAACGGGAACGGGAATAAAACTGACATGAGACTTGGCCTTGAATTTCACCCTGCCGTAGCGGAGATTTTATTTTCCGTCCGATCAGTTGGCGGTCTGATCAGAACTGGATCGTTGGCGGACGGCTCGGAAATGTGATGCGCAGTATTCGAGGTTTTCAGATTCCTTATCTTCCGCATATGCTTCTTATTTGCAAACAAATGTGTGTTCATCGTGTACACTGTAAAATGTACATAATCGTCACCGCTGGCATACAGTAAATGTTGAACATACTCCTTAACTCAGAAAATCGCCGATAACTCGAAACTCACAGAAAACTCCATGTCGCTAACTCAAAGTTGAATTGTAGCTCAGTGTTTCTCAAATCGGGTTTATGCGAGAATCCGGCTCTTTTTCGCGGGCGCAGCAGCGGAATCAATATCGAGTCCAGCTGATAATTCTCACGAGAGAGAAGGACCGCTTAAACATTCCGTCGGGGACATTAGAATTCCATGGAAGGGACGTGTATTGGTATTGGTATTTATTTATCCTCATACGTATGTATATGACACTTTCACTTCAGTGGCGAGTAATCTCAGCGGATATAGCAAGTTTCTTTCTCCCACTGCTGCAGGAGTCTCTTGGTGAGGCTTGTCATCTCCGGAGAAGGGTTTTCGTCAATTCGTGTTTTTGCGGGCCTCGTTCCGCCTGTGCTCCAACTTTCGCGCGTTCAGCGTCGACCGCGATTTGTGTCCCAAACTGCGTGATCAGTCACTGCTCTCAAAGAGCAGAAATCATATCTGGATAGTGTGATGCATTACAAAGGTACCGGGGCACAGTCATGGCAAGAAATGTGAATACAAATCGATATGTAATCGCCTTTTCTTATGGTCATTGGTGTTTTCCATGGCCCCTCTCCTCAGAATAACTCGTAGCCAATGACCAGTCCCAGCGCGCACCGCGGGAGGAGTTTATCCATCTATTCCGGTCATAAAATCGATTTTGAGGACTATTCTCGCTCAGTTCGAACTCAGTTCGATACTGTAGTCGCACACAGTAAGCAGAACGAAGGGAATGAGTCAGAACCCAGTCCGAGAACCGAGCGATCATTCAAGCGGAGATGTCAGCATGGAAGCGAGTCGCATGGAGCGAATGCACGTCGGGAGATTTTTATTGTGAGGGAAAACACGAGCATGGTGGAAGCAGAGCACGCAGGTAGGTGTGCTTGCGCGGACTGCTCGTCATAACAGGCAAGCACGCTTCGAATCGTGGGATAAATTAAGTTTCTGTTCGACGAATTTGCTCTTTGTTTTGTGAGACCAAACTGTTCTGCAACTTGTTTCGAAGATACGTTTGGTTGTTTTTCCGTCGAATTGGTTTTCGACGGTCACGGAACATGGACGCACATCTGAAACAGCTCGTCCGTGGTTGGTTGGCCAGAAGGGAGTACCGATGCTTCGACCTGGATGGAAGCACGGTAATTTGTCGAAAATGTTCAGTCTCCGTGAAAATCAAAGACCGGAAAGGAAGTGTGAGGCTGTCGGAGCACATAAAGACCCCGAAGCACAAACGTGCTGAAGAATCGTCAACTAGCCAAAGTGGAATCGCCAAGTCATTGACCGAAAGTGGAAGAGAGAAGGTGAACCCGTTCAACTACGAGCTGTTCTTGTTGTTCGCGTCCTCGAACATTCCGCTTTACAATCTTAACCTCAGAGTGCTTCGAACGCTTTTTCCTCAAACACTCCAGCCAGCACGTGGAATGCGCCTCCGAACCAGAGAAATACATCGCATTCGGGTTCCGAATGATCATCGAAGAGATCAACCGGAGGTTGGACTCTGTTCCCTATGCAGTATACATTGATGAAACACAGGACTCGCGGAAGAGGGAAGTTGTGAACACAGTTGTGATTCCTCTCAGTGGAAAACCGGAGGTTCCTTTGCTGTACGACACAGAATTCATCGAATCTGCGAATGCTTCAACTCTCGCGGGCATCGTGAATCGAGTTGCCATGAGTATTCCGAAGGATCCCAGTCTCTTCAAATTACTGGGAACAGACCAATGCCGTTCGGATATCGCCTCGGTGTCCCCCCGGCAGCCCGAAACCGCAAGCCCGAGGGCCGTTCGCCCGAAAGTCAGTCGCCCGAGAGTCGGTAGCCCGAGAACCGCTAGCCCGAAGAAAACCCTCTCTCAACTTCGAAGCTGCATGAATGAGTGTAGCTTCTATGCATGTTCATAGGACCGGCCGACCTGTGTGATGTAACTTGCAAATGTATGAAACGATTAAAGACTTGTTTTGATAACAGAATAAATTGAGCCCGATGATCGATCACTATGTGTTGAACTCTCAACGAATTCGGGCGGGCCTCCACCGGGGCGAGAATCACAATGACAGCTTCATGCCCTTCTTGTCCTTGATTATTATCTAGGCATTTTTCTTGCACTCGGATTTCGCGATTTTCCCCGATCCGACGACAGCTCCGTATTCCTATTGATTCTCTAAATCAGCGATCACTTTCGAGCGCCGCCCGGATTCGTGAGGGGTCAAACATATGTATAGTAATCGATCGTTGTGCTCAACTCAGCTGACGAAGGANCATCACCCAGAATGACACGATGAATTGCATAGAAGCTGTCACGAATACTCCGTCAGATCGTGAATGAGTGAAGTGTGTTTTCAATAAATGTCCCGTGCGTCGTCTCCGGAGGTGCCGACTGCTCTCTCTCTCTCCTCGCTCCCTCTCCCGGCCACCGTCGTCTGGATGCCGGAAGAGAGAGAATCTCAGTGCGAACGTTCGTCTGGCCTCGAAAAGGTGGATCTCTCCGCCATCGGCTGACGACGAGGAGAAAAGAGCAGCGGCAAATTCTCGAGATTGCCGTCGGGTTCTCAAACCCATGTTTTGCTTCTTTCTTCCTTCGCAGTCCACACAGAAAATAGCCTAGACTATTTCACATTGGTGTCAGAAAGTAACTTCGAAACCACGAAGCCGCTCTCAGCCGTGACTCGCCAAGGTCGTAATCGGCAAGTCATCGTGCAAGAGCCGGACTCTCAAGTCCAGTTCAACTATACCGAACTCAGCGAGTGCCACTGACGTTCATCAGAGATCGCGAGCATCCACGCTCAAGGCTTTCCAGCCCACCTTTCCAGTGTTTTTTTTTCACCGAAATTCATCGATCTGGTGCAGGCATCAGGTGCACTGCCGACCTACAAGTTGCCCGTTTCCCAACGGGACCGTTCGAGTGTGTTCGTCAGATTCCCACAGTTTCAACATGCCTACCGACGATCAAACTTCAGATGCCACACCTCAGGCTTCGGCATCGACCATGGCTTTCGAGAACAATTCAGAAAACACGGTTCTCAGAGCGATTCCCGATCAACACAGGCTTCGGACCAGACGTAGCCAAGTGACCCGCGTAGTCAATCAAGCCATCGAGTTCCTGGACTCCGCAGAGGACTCAGTTGAGACATGGAGGAGGTGCCGAACGCTCAAGGCATCCCTGCAGTGCAAGTTCGAAGAACTCCAGGCAGTGTTCGAGCGCTTCGTCTATTCCGCAACGATTGCCGTCGACGAAGTGAAAGTATCGAAAGAGTTCGACACCCACGATAGTTACGAAACCAAAACTTCCGATGCTTGCGATGCACTTCAGTTGAGAATCGATCACTTGTGCGATGTCCTTGGAATCGCGCCAGATCAGGCAGGATTCTCCGACGCCCAATCATCGGCACAAGGCACCCGTTTGGTCTACTCGTCCAACAGCGGCCATCATCAGAGCGCTCTCGACGATCAGCAGACATACCAGGACGTACCAGGTCAATTGAACTATGAAACCGGCGATGGTCAGTCCGGCGTGGGTCAACTTCAGCAGCAGGACGGCACCCAGGAGGTTGCGTCGATTTCGAGTCAGCAGTCACCAGCTCAGAGATTCTTCATCGCTCAGGATCCGGCTAAGAAAGTCCCCAAATTCAACGGCGACATACTGAAATTCCAAGAGTGGTGGGATCTATTCTCAAGATACGTCGACAAAGAAGCAATGGACTCCTGTGAGAAGATGCGCATCCTGAAAAATTCCCTCGTCGGTCGGGCGGCCCGTCCGATCTACCACCTGAGACTCCAGGCTGACGCGTACGTCGGCGTCGTAGCAAAGGACATCCTCCTCAAAAAGTTCGGCGACTCGGCAGAACTCCAGACGGCGCACGTGCAGGCCATAATGAACATCTGTGCATCGAAGTCCAGCGACCGAGACGATAAGTTTGTCGAATTTGTTTCCGTTCTAGATCAGCATGTTAGCTCACTAGTAATAGCAGGTCATAGCATGGAGACGTTATCCGTCACGCTGACTCCGGTGATCCTCAACAGTCTTTCATTCTCACGTCGGAAGAAAATCAACAGTTTGCTCTATGAGAATTCAGAGGCCTCATCTGGCTCGAAGTCATTGGAAGTACTGATGAATTTCCTAAACAGAGAGGCCGCCCTGATAGAGCGCACCGAGCGCCAAGCGAAACCTTCTCGAAACATTAGCTATAGCGCGCCCGCCAGATCAGGCAATGGTAAATTCGATAGGAACCCTAAACTGGGTATCGGTGGCAACCGGGAACGCGACCACTCTTTCGGCGACAGATCTCAGTTCGCCTTTGCTGGGGCGACTTCTTCGCCAGTGCACTCATGCATATTTTGTAACAAAGAGCATCTGAGCTCGAAATGCACCAAGAGGATGTCACCGGAGGAGCGTAGGAAGTGTGTGGCGACAGCCAACGCATGTCTCAAATGTCTCAGAAGGAATCATGTAGCTAAGAAGTGTCGCGCGAAAGTCGAGAAGTGCAACGGTTGTTCCGGAAATCATTCGCCCCTGGTCTGTACTAAACAGACTCCAGAACCGCTAGCATCTACGAGTACCGAGTTGACAGTTAATTCGTGCGCAGCAGCACAAGACCAGATCAGCACAGAGACAGCTCTGCAAACTGGGTATCTATGGGCCGGAAGAGGTGGAAGAAGATTCTTAGTTCGCGTCATGCTCGACCCAGGGTCGCAAAGGAGTTTCATTTCGCAGAAACTCGTAGACTTGCTCAAAGTAGAGCCAATCGGCGAAACTCCAATGCGCCTTCACTCCATCGCAGGAGGCGTGGCCAACGTGGAAGAGGTCCGAATATATAATCTCGATCTCCAGAGTCGCTTCAGCTCGAACAAAATTAACATTAATGCTTTTGCCATCCGCAAAGTTATCGAAGGCACTCTGCCTCAAGCAGATTT
This sequence comes from Neoseiulus cucumeris, assembly GCA_021527715.1. Classification (NCBI taxonomy): domain Eukaryota; kingdom Metazoa; phylum Arthropoda; class Arachnida; order Mesostigmata; family Phytoseiidae; genus Neoseiulus; species Neoseiulus cucumeris. Next base: position 237,180 of record JAJSRV010000114.1, read on the forward strand.
CATCAGAAACCTCTCGCCTTTAGCAGATACCAGAAAAGAAGGCTTTCCAGACGAAATAGATGTGTTGTTGGGGGCCGATGTCTTGCACTTGGTCTACAACGGCAACTGCGTCCACGCGGGCGGCGCGACCGCACAACCTACAATCTTTGGGTGGTTCATATGGGGAAGAAATGGAGCCAATAGCATCAATAGCTCGGTTACCACGTCGCTCGGCATTATTCAAAACGTTACTTGTCTGTTAGGCTCGGCAGAAAATGCGATAGTTCCAAAAGCGAAACCAGACGTAGGAAATCTGGAGTTTTTGTGGGATACCGAAATCCTGGGAATAGAGAGTCCCAGTCCTGACGAGGACAAGAATTCAATTCAAGAGATGGACGAGTTTTTCAGAAGAACAGTTCGAAGATCCGGGTCAGGTCGCTACATAGTCAAGTTGCCATTTCGAGAAAATATTAGCACTCTGGGAGATAATCAAAAGCTGGCGTTCTCTAGACTCATGGGGTTCTTGAAATCAGCCAAGAAGAAACCAGCTTTGCTTGAAGCGGTGGACAAAGAAATCTCGCGGTATGTTGAGTCCGGATTCGCCGAGTTGGCAGAGACAAGGAAGCCGGGCTCGCAAGCGCATTATCTGCCGTTAGTTGCGGTCGCAAAGAAGTCGCTCGAGGGATCGAACGATCTTAAAGTCCGGTTGGTCAAAGACGGCGGAGCACGTTCCCGAGACGAAGCATCTTTGAATGATGTTCTCGAGGCGGGCCCGAACTTACTTCCGCCGCTGTTAGATGTTCTATTCAATTTCCAGCGGGGATCCTTGGTTATCACCGCGGATATCAAACAAGACTTCAATCAGTTCTTGATAAACAAAGAACACAGAAACTATTTAAGATTCTATTGGCCTTTAGGAATTTCTACCAACGCGGACGCTCCAGTCAAAGAATACTGGGCAACAGTTCTAGATTTCGGGCTCGCTTGTAGCCCTTGGCTGCATTGCGCAGGGATCGCTTATCATTTAGAGCAGGAAGCTCAATCTCGTCCAGAGCAAAAAGTGTTTCTCGATAAGATACGTCAGACGTTCTATGTCGACGATCTGTGTACAACTGTGACTTCACTATCAGAGGGCAAGTCGGCGGTAGAGACGTTGATCGACGTATTTGACAAAGGGCATTTCCCTCTTAGTCGGTGGTCAACCAACAACGCGGAACTCGCAAAATTTATCATGTCCAACCAACCTCCGGAGACTCTCGTCACGTACGAAAAAGTCAACGCCAAATTTCTCGGGGTTTCATGGAATCAGAAGACGGACACGCTGTTTGTTGATGCTCAGGAAACAAGGCGCTTCATGAGTAATGGGGTTCCCACTAAAAGAAAATTACTTAAAGGGCTCAGTCAGATTTTCGACCCATTGGGTCTTATCAGCTGTCTGTCTATTAATTTCAAAATTTTGACTCAAACATTATGGGCGGCCAAGATCGACTGGGATTCTCCTCTGGCTGGAGAACATCTGGTGGCATACCGTCAAGCAGTAAGCAATCTAGAGGGAGTGGAAACTATCAATATTCGTCGAAGCGTCTTCTCGGGCGTTCAGGGAGCAGTCCGTCGCGAACTTCACGTTTTCGCGGATGCCAGTCTTAAAGGATACGGCGCCGTCGCTTATATGCGCGAGACTAAGCAGGGCGGTTCTCACAGCGAGTCGTCAGTGGTTTTGCTCTTCAGCAAGTCCAGAGTTGCTCCATTGAAGGGGAAATGGACAATACATAGACTCGAATTGATCGCGGCGGTTATTGCCAGCAGAATAGCTCAGAAGATCAAAGACCTTCTCAAAGAATATATCCACGAAACTTTCATGTACTCGGATAACGGGGCAGTTCTGGGATGGATCCGTGAAAGCTCTCCAGACCGCTGGAAACACTTCGTTAGCAATCGAATCAAAGAGATCCATGAAATATCGGACCCAAAGTCCTGGTCTTACATCAGAACGAGTGAAAATCCAGCGGACCTTCTCAGTCGTGGATCTCCGCTCGACACTCCCGAACTTCGAAGTTTTTGGCTCAAGGGCCCTGACTGGTTGTCATTGGCAAAGAATCCAAGTTCTCATCCGCTCAACAGCTCTGCCTTTTCCGAGGTCGTTCAAGAGAAACGCTCAGAGATCGTTGCAGCGGCAGCAACTATCTCCAACCCACCTACAATCATCATTCAAGAGCAAGTCTCTAATTGGGGTAGAGCGGTTCGAATCGTAGGCTATCTACTCAGATGGCGCGCGGTCACCAGAGACCGAAGGGAAGCAGTAATTCGACACGAATCCGTAGAAATAACCGCTCCCGAGTTCGAATACGCAGAACGCGCGCTTCTAAGGAATATTCAAGCAGCACATTTTCATGCGGAGCTTCATCGCAACTGCGTCGAGATTCACAAATCAAGCGTGCTTTATCAGTTGAACCCCTTTGTAGACGAAAATCAATTACTTCGCGTGCGGTCTAGACTCGAAAATTCAGATCAACTTTCCTACGACGAGAAGTTCCCGATTATTCTTCCGGGAAATAATTTCCTCATTGAGTTGTTTATACGTTGGACCCACGGAATTGAGTGTATGCACTCTGGCGGTGTCTCGGGCATATTACATCAACTTCGCCGAAAATACTTCGTACTCAGAGCTAGGCAGGTAGCCAAGAAAGCGATTGCGAATTGCAAAATTTGCTTAAGATTCAGAGCAAGACCTGCCAGCGAACCCGAGCCTCCACTGCCTCAATTCAGAATTCTCGACTGCCCACCCTTTTCGTTCACCGGTTGTGACCATGCAGGTCCGTTGTTTTATAAGGACGATGACGGGGTGCGCAGGAAGGCTTACATTCTTCAGTTCGCTTGTGCTTCAAGTCGCGCGATGAGATTGGAGCTTTGCGGGGACTTGACGACATATGAATTTCTGCTTGCTCTCCGTCGATTCATAAGCAGAAATCCCGCCGTCACCCGTATCATGTCCGACAACTCAAGAACGTTCACCAAAGCGCAGAAAGAATTAAACACATTATACGACCATCCGAGGTCTCCCGAAGCGCAAGGGCTTCTCTCAAAAAAGAGGATCGAATGGGTTTTTTCGTTAGCCAAGAGTCCGTGGAGGGCCGGTTGGTGGGAGAGAAATTTTTCCACAATTGAGAAATGCTTACGGAAGGCAGTCGGTACAAACACGCTCACTTTTCGCGAGTTGGAATCGACTTTGTTCGAGATCGAGAAAATCATCAATGATCGGCCCATCTCGGCGGTGGTATCGGACCCGCACGAGCCCAAAGCTCTGTCGCCGTCGGACCTTCTATACGGTTACTCATCACAACCCGGCCTGCCGGCCACGAAGCGAATCTTAAAAGAATCAGAGGAAGCCACAGCTTTGGTTTTTTCAGAACGTTGGAAGCGGAAACAGAGCATTCTGGGCGCGTTTTGGAAGAGATACTACGTCGACTATCTTCAAACATTGCGTACGGCACACTTCAGAAAACCGCATCAAAGTAGACCCATAAAAGTTAACGATGTCTGCTTGCTCCAATCCCCAAGCCCTTCTCGATCCTTTTGGCTCTTGTGCGTGGTCCTGAAAGTGTTCGGGGGGGAGGACTCCGACAAGCGCAAACGCTCATGTCAGATAAAAATGGCCACTGGTCAAATTTGGAACCGACCGATTCAACTTTTGTATCCGCTAGAGGTCAGGCAGTTCTAGAGTTTCCCAACTCAGTCAATTGGTCACTCGGTAAATAGTTCAAGCAACCTTACCTTAGTAGGAATAGGAAATCTAGGCAGGCTTCTCCCTGGGTCGGGGCTCTCGTGCCGACTCCTGCAGTGCGGCAAATAGACGTAGGCGCGCCTCTCTTGGACGGTCAGCCTTGCGAACTTCGGAGGAGGCCTGGACAGCCCACAAGCGCCGCTCCGGAGCTTCGACAGCCCACACTGCACAAGCGAGAGTCCTCCGTTCGTCCCGGGTTAGATTTTCCAGGTGCGGGTACAAACACTTTAACCAAGCAAAATAGAGTCCGGTTGGGCTATTTGCAAACGAATCCACTCCGCGTCCCATGATACCGATTCACCGACTGTGGTCACCTACTCGGAGATGCATCATCGTGCTCTCATTTCGTTTTCATTCGGAACGCCACGTTGCACATTCGACTTTCCGCTAGGTATCGAATTACGGGCGACAGGGTCCTCGGCAGTGCGACGAGGTGAAATAAGTTGTCGGGACCTGCACATTCAGGCCACAAGAGCTATGGAAATGTTAGGTAGTTCATGATATCAAGTGCCCGAAGCTCAGAACCAGTGTTATAATAGATTCTGAACCGACAAGCGGTTCCCCCGGGAGTGTCACGAATACTCCGTCAGATCGTGAATGAGTGAAGTGTGTTTTCAATAAATGTCCCGTGCGTCGTCTCCGGAGGTGCCGACTGCTCTCTCTCTCCTCGCTCCCTCTCCCGGCCACCGTCGTCTGGATGCCGGAAGAGAGAGAATCTCAGTGCGAACGTTCGTCTGGCCTCGAAAAGGTGGATCTCTCCGCCATCGGCTGACGACGAGGAGAAAAGAGCAGCGGCAAATTCTCGAGATTGCCGTCGGGTTCTCAAACCCATGTTTTGCTTCTTTCTTCCTTCGCAGTCCACACAGAAAATAGCCTAGACTATTTCACAGAAGCTACACTCATTCAGGCAGCTTCAAAGTTAAGAGAGGGTTTTCTTCGGGCTAGCGGTTCTCGGGCTACCGACTCTCGGGCGACTGACTTTCGGGCGAACGGCACTCGGGCTTGCGGTTTCGGGCCAACGGGCTGTAATCATTTGTGAAACCATCCGCGACTCCTACCCGAAAGTGAACTCATTAGTTGCGAGGATGAAAACCGTCCTCTCGTATTCAAAAGCGCGCTCGGACCTCTATCAAGAGCTTCTCGGAGACAAGCCCTTACCTCCGGAACCTGTTGTCGCGGGCTGGGGGAGCTTTTTGGAGACCGCATTCCATCATCACGAGAACTTCGAGACTCTCAAGTTGTTTGTGTCCAAGATCGATGCTAGAGCCGCGGACAGTACATCTCTCAAGTCTCGCGTAGAGCATCCACAACTGGAAGTTCAGCTGAACGCGCTCTCTATGTGCAAGGAGCTCCCGAGAGCTATCAAGGAGTTGGAGTCGCGCTCGATTCCCATGGACAGGCAACTATCCATTCTGGACGGAATCCGATCAAACCTAACTGGACGCCTCGCCAAGCGATTGAAGACATACTAGGCAACAATCCCGACCTTAACAAACTTCAAAAACTGCCAAAAAATGAAGCAGATGTTTCCAAATACGCCATCTTTTCCAATGCCGAGGTTGAGCGTTCGTTTTCTCTGTACAAAAATCTACTGTCCGATCGCAGGCATAGTTTCAAGGAGCTAAACCTGAAGAGATATCTCTCCATACAGTTCAACTCTGAGATTCTCTTCGACGAATAAAAGAGGACTGATTTCCGTGAGATATTCCAGTGCGATTCTTCTTCTATCTAATCTGAATCCGAATCTGAGGTGTCCGGTTTCACTGTACGCTTTTCCCTATAATGTCCGTCCGGTCGCACGTCCGGTTTTCGCAGAAAAAATGTCAGATTGTTTCGAAGCTCTACTCATAAGTCGTGAAAATTTCCAGAATTGGACTTCCCAAAAATTGTGATTTAGTGAGACATGACTGTATTAGTCCTGAGGCCTAAAAATAGCAACCTGAGGCGTTGCTTGCCCTTGGTCTCGCTGCTTCGCGTGTGCCTCGACCATCGGCTGCCCTTGGTCTTGATATTCCGAGTCCGGGCACTACTTGCTCTTGGCTCTGCAGCTCCGCGAGTCGTCGGAGCCCCTACATTTTTGCGGTGGATGCGGTAACTGTGGTACGTGTCCACAAATCATCTTTACCGCGCGCGAGCCGAAGAGATTATTTGTCTCTTTGTTTTTTTTATGAAGAGATCGAGAACGAGGTCACAAAAGAGTGAAGGCCCAGGAAGTCCAAGCCTCAGAAATTAACTCCCTTCGCAAAGTTGAACCCGGGCTGGATGAGATGACCAAATATTCTTCCAAATATGGAATCCAATTTTCTTTGTTTACTCCCTCTAGTATCAACAGCACACTTCTCCGCGGTACTTTGACTTATTTTCGAGGACGGGTTTTGACACTTGAGGCTACAAATAGATTCAGCGACTTAATTCTTTTTTCTCCGATTCAGTTTGGCGAACAAACCAGAGGCTCCAGGACATGGCACAACATGGCAGACTGCAGAGAAAGATCTTCGTGACGGATACGTTTGGAGGCGTGCTCGGGAAGTCGCCCAGATGTCGATGTCATCACAAACACGCAGTTGGGTGGCTCGATCCAGATTTGAATCGTGTAGTCGTGAAGATTCTGAGTGCTATTGCAGTGTGTTTCGACTTCAATTATAGACACGTCGATTGTGAAGAGTATGGAGTTTTGAATTTTGATCTGATTCGCGAGATCCCGTCCATATGGAAGTCCGTATAAAAATCCTCACCGAAGGGCTGTAAGTTGGTCGCCGCGGCAAAAATTGCGGAATCTCGACAAACTTACCGTTCTTCGACTCATAATATGGGATCGCAGAGCACTCACTTCATTCCACTTACAGTCATATCGAGGCCTGCCCTAAGAGTATATACTTCGTCAAAGCACCGGACAATCAGGATGATCAGGACGGCAACGCGATCTATAGGTACCCTGGAAATTACTCATTCGAAGACTGGGACACTTTCCAGAGGAGGACCGAAGCCCATCGAAATTCTGGACGACCGGGGTCTCAGGCGAAACACCATGGCCCGAATGCGGTCTTTCCCGGATTCCACTAAGAGAGCTGTGGACAGAGTGAAGAGAAAAAAATAAATCACCACTTTAGAAGGAGGAGAGAACATGTCATTCCGAAACTAGCTCGTGACCTAGCTTCTTGTTAAGACGTATCTGTCGCTCTCGGAATTCCAACGTTCTCGAACTCTGGATGTGGGACGTCTTCAGCTTGATTTACGTCGAATCAGATTCTCATGTCCCTTGCCTACGCCCAATCTGTCTTGAGGCCGGATAGATCAAACTGTTCGAGAGGATATCTTGGCAACAAAATCCGGCTCGCAAGCTTCCCTGTAGTCGACACCAAGGGTCGGACGTCAAACCAGGTGATGGAATTATTCCACTGGAAAATTGACCGAGACTCGAGTTCGCTAGAACGTCACCTGCCTCTGGAGATCACTGAACAGTAGAAAGACGCAGTCTCGTCGGTTCTTTACGGTTAGGCGGGTAGCGAGTTATCACTGAACGTAAACATAGGGATGGCGAGCTCAGCGAAAACTATGCAGGCGTCACTCATGTGTGCCTGATGGCTGCAGCGGGCGCACAAGGAATCATTTGGAGCGCGAGCGTAGCGAGCGGCACGCGCAAGCAGATGCCTGGGCGCCAGCACACCGAAAGAATGCTCGAGTCGGTGCCTGGTGTGTTGGCGAGTTCCAACTCGCAACCCGCCTAACCCGAAAATTTCGCTTTGGTACTTGATGCCCGCCGACTTACCGAGCGATTTCTAAACACGCCGCGATGGCGCGTTGGCGATGCCTGGAGTGGAAAGGGAGCCTGTCGATGATAACAGTGATCCACGTGAGTTTGAGTTGGGCGCAGTCCGGCAATAGCTTCGAGAATCGCGTGGAAAGCATCTCGACCCTTCAAGTTCTGTCGCCACATGAACTCGATGAGATATTGTGAGAGTGTCACAGAGGATTCGCGCCGCCGCACTGTGGGAGGAAACGCGAAATTAGGTGGAAAAAATTCATGTCGGCAATTTCATGGATGGTGCAAAATGTTCGTCGATTGTTAGGATGTAGGAATGTACTTTGATTTTCGAGAATATCATATTGCAAAGCTGCAGCGGAGATCCCAAAATGTCAACACGGGGAGGACCCTCGGTTGTGGCGCGAATAACAGGAATAATCATTCGAGAACATCTTTGGGCATGGAGCAAGTCATTACTAGTGAGTCACAATCCTTTACTACTTTCGCATTCAACACTTTTTTGGGGCCAAATAAGAGCTCTTGGTATCATTCTTGGCCGTATGAGTTTTCCCTCGGTTTTGCTCGAAATCGTAGAAGTTCTCCCACATAGAAAAATACTCTCCCCGGCTCTCCCGGTCTTAAAAATTGGCCGAGATGTGCCTCGAGGTCCCTACTCCCCACTAGGCTTCCCAGCGGTCTCAGGACTGCCTTCAAAATTAACATTTGTTAAAGTAAGAAATGGTCATCGATTTTCTCAAGGTATGTTCAACTTATTTTACCTTAAAAACCGAGCTTTTTGGGAATTTCAAAAAAAAAACTAGAAATATATTGAAAAATTCTAATTTAATTCTACAGCTCGACATGTTCTCCTCCACCTACCAGCCGTCCGAATCCTCTCTTTCATCTGAAGAAATCGCCGTCCATCGGAAGAAAACAAACTGGCAAATCATGATTCCAAGAGAGAGACAAGAATCGAAAGGTCACACGCGAGGAGATAACTGCAAAACTCAATGTGAGCTCACAAAGGGTACAGCCGAACAAGGGGTGGTGGTGGGCCTTAGCGATTTTCAGAAACGGGTTATGTGGGTTGATAGCCCCCAGCTAGAGGAACATTCTGAGGTATACAGTTCGCTTCAATTCCCCCGTATTTTCGAGTATTTCACGAAACCTAAAAAATCTTAAAACGCTCATATCTCGAAAACAAAGAATCGTAGAGACTCGCGCGTTGTCGCGTTGGAAAGCTGCGGAAAAAACCTACAAAATCATGGCCTCTGCGTATAGGAAAATCACATCCCGAAGCAAAATACATTGGATTTTATCATTCATCTGTCTCGTAAACAAGGTTCAGATACGTTGCCCTCGGATTTTATGTTGTGGTTACAAGGACCTCCCACCCCACTATACGCATGAGAATTTTCATCCCGATCGGATTGGTCCTTCTAGTCGAAATATTTTTTTTTCTATACCAAACCCCTATTTTGCCTATGGAACTTCAACGTGTGCGAACATCTCTTGTTGGACTCGTTTATTGATGAAATCAGGGGTCGTCAGTCGTCATCACTATCATCATCATCATCACATCGTTATCATTTGATCAGTCTTCGTCACTGTCTTCTTCGATGACTGGAACGACGGCACGATCCTGGAAAAGCGTGTCCAAAATCTCGGCTGGCCGGACTACTTTGGAGAGATACCGAGCATGAGACAGATAATACACAACGGCCGCAACATGTGAGCAGCAGCCCACAGTGCGAGCTCCGTTCGCACACTCGCAATAATGACGACGGATCCCAGAAACACCGATTGAGTCCGGTACATAGTCGACGTAACACCGGTACTGCTTCCTCTTGATATGTCGAGACTGAACTTCTACCTTGAGAATATGAGTGAGGTCGTTATGATATCTCAAGGTAAGAGTGTTGTCATCATTCAGCATTTCGGCGAGATATGAAACCGCCTGAGAAAGTTGATAAGTCCCCGTGAAAAAGATCTTCAGATCCTCTTCTGTCATTTCTGGAAAATCAGGAACCGAATCAGAATTCACGGTGGACCACGGCCTCCTCACTCTGTTCCAACCATTCTCGGCGACTTGTTGAGCCAACGTGTTTTCGACGTCTCGCATTTGGAGCATGCGGTCGACAACTTCGTCAAACATCCCTTGATCGGATTTGAGACGCTTTCCAAAAGTGTTGTTGAGGAAGCAAGCGATTTTTGTTAAAGTCCCGACCTTCGGCAGCAGGTCATTGTCAATCCTATGATCGAGAACCCGATACTTCTGCTTGATGATCCCGTGTACTGCTTCAACAGCCCATCTGACTTTGGTTACGTATCGGGAATGGTTGGCCGCTATAGTGGTCAACTGTGGATCGTGACCCTTCAATGATGGCATGAAAACGGTCAACTGTCGTTGCTCTAGAAGAGGTACAACATCCCGGAATCCCCGATCAACGAAGCAGACGTCACCGGTTGTCAAGAAGCCGCCAAGACCATCCATATCTTGGAGAGCGATCTCCATTATCTTCGCATCGTTCAAGTTTGCAGTGAACGGCCCCAAGATGTCGACGACATATCCAGTAGTGGTGCAGATTGTGAATGGCTTGCACAGGTGGGCACTTTTCTGTCCTGAATACGATTTTCTTTGATAAGCGCTGTTGGCGCTCTTCCCATGACGAAGATACGTCCCATCGTATATCAATACGAGACGCCCAGTTGTTCCGAAAAGCGCCCTGATGAACTCAGAGGTCTCATTTCGGATCAGATCGTCCCGTGTGCGAGCGTGGAAGCCGAAATGGAACGGGAGAACATCTTTCTCGAAAGAGCTGATGATGGAATTCGATATTTCACTCACGTGCTGCGGCCGCTTCAGCCCAAACACAGCGGCGATCATGGCGTTCGAGTTGCCTGTTCGCATTTTGAACAGAAAGATCACGAGGGCTTGAATGACACTGCGATCTTTCATGTTTCGTACGGATGTGAGCATGCTTGCGAGTGAACCTAACTCGTCATATGTTAGGCCTGTGAATAGCTTTATCTGTTCTTCAGTCAAGCTGAGGTTCCCAACTTGGTCTTTGATCGTTGCACCCGCTTCCCTGGCGAGCATCTCGATGCACTCTATGAGGTCCTTCTTGTCAATGAGCGATGAGTTGGCGCTCAGCCGCAACTGCATGAGATCATCTCCGTAAAGCCTGTTGCGAATAAGATGCGACTCACAACATCGATTGGTTCTCGGAACGAAGAGTCGCCGCTTCAAGAATACCTGCATTCTGAGCTCAGGTGTCACTCTATGACGTCCGCTTTTCGATCCACAAATGAAACAATAAGCTTCACTAGAGACGACCCTCTGGTAGGGCATGTCTATCAAGTTCGTCGGAGAGGCAGGTCTATGAGTTGAACGTGGCACGAAGTCTTCGTCGAGAGGCTCAGGATCAGGTGAACTGCTTGACTGTCGTGGAGTCTGAATATCCGATGAACTCATACCTGAGCCTGACGGGCCGGGATCCGCCGTGTCCGGTTGTCCCGTTTGAATGCGATACGCATTTCTACGACATTTACCACAGAAGCCATCTCCCACTTGCAATTGCTTTTCAGGAAACGTAGACTGGAACCGTCGCAAATCGTCATTCGAACTGATTACTTTTTCTATGCGGTTGGTAAACGCGAGACATCCACTGCAGCGTAAACGAGGCATTCTCACGAATAAAGCCGGTTCTTTTGTGAAGACTGGTGTAAGACTGGTGTAAGACTGTCGGACACACGAACTCTTGCGGGTAAATTCGTGATTTTCCCGATGCTCACTAGCTCACAACGCTTTGTAGTTCATGCACAGGCACAGACACTCACAACACAACAATGATTGCGGTGCGCGGTATCCCCGACTCGCTTCGCGCCATGCCGATTTGTTTACACACGAATCGCGCTGCTGAGCGCGTCTGCTTCGAAAGCGGCAAGATTTGAGCGACTACCGCGGTCGGACTTCGCAGACTTCCCTCTTGTGCGATGGAGACCGCGTGGACTGCGCACTCAGCAAGCTCGCGTTCTTTGCCCATATACGTCGATCATAACTATCACGATACATAGGCAAAATAGGGTTTTGGTATAGAAAAAAAAATATTTCGACTAGAAGGACCGATCCGATCGGGATGAAAATTCTCATGCGTATAGTGGGGTGGGAGGTCCTTGTAAACACAACATAAAATCCGAGGGCAACGTATCTGAACCTTGTTTACGAGACAGATGAATGATAAAATCCAATGTATTTTGCTTCGGGATGTGATTTTCCTATACGCAGAGGCCATGATTTTGTAGGTTTTTTCCGCAGCTTTCCAACGCGACAACGCGCGAGTCTCTACGATTCTTTGTTTTCGAGATATGAGCGTTTTAAGATTTTTGAGGTTTCGTGAAATACTCGAAAATACGGGGGAATTGAAGCGAACTGTATACCTCAGAATGTTCCTCTAGCTGGGGGCTATCAACCCACATAACCCGTTTCTGAAAATCGCCAAGGCCCACCACCACCCCTTGTTCGGCTGTACCCTTTCAAACTTCGAAGTTTTTTACGAAAAACGACGTTTGCAACGGAAAGCATATCGAACCATATGCAGAACGCTCAAACGGCACTTCCATGTGCGAGTTAGCACAATCCGCTCGGTAGAAGGTCATCGGTTCTTTAAAACACTTCTCTCACCAATGAGAATTGAAGTGGGAAGTATTAACCTGAAAGAACGGTGTGTGAGAATCGAAGAGAAGCATGTTCAAAGAGAACGTCTATTAGAGAATGAGGGAAACGCGAATTAGAGAATGAGGGTAGAGAAGCTGACAGCAGCAGTCAGTCAGAGCTGAGAGAGCTAGAGAGAGACACAGTGTTAAGAGTGTACGAATTGAAGAGTGAGAATATCGAATAAATACCCATCAGTAGGCACTGAGGGTCAGTGGAAGTGAAGAAGACGTATTGATCGCCGAAGAGCCCCAACGCACGCTTACAGGTGGGAACGTTATTTCGCCAAATTGCAAAGAAGAGAATTGAGAAATCAGGAGGTAGAACCTCAGAATGAGCAGGAGGCCGAACCTCCCAGAGAAGAGGCAGTTCAACAAATATTACCAGAAATAATTGTCATTGATTCCGATTCCTCCCTCAAAGAAGAACCGGAATCGCCACCACTAGGGCGATTCCGGCAATCAAGGTATCAAACATTTAGAAATGAAGCTAATTCCTCGCAATCCTTAGATAATTCACTTTTGCATGCCATAGCCAACAGTTACACTTTAGAAGAAGCCCTCACATATTTAGACTGTAATCATTTTCACGCAATCACACAAAATCCAACCTGGCCACTAAAACTATATTCACGAGGACAAACTGCCATAACTAACTTACTCACATTTCACTCGATTCAATCTCTTTGGTTTACATCAAATTCACATACACAAACAACAGCTGATAATCCATCCGCAGATCATATTCTATCACAGCAAACAACAATGCCCGACCACATACATAAACAGACCATAACTGGCAGATCAAATCCCAACACAGCAAAATATTGTTAGGAATTCAGCCGGTATATCGAGCTTCACGCCTCAATACCTTGGAGCCAACTTTCTCTAACTGGTGACTACACACTGTAGAGGAATCACTATGAATGAGAACACTGAGACTTGGTGCAAATACAAACTAGTTGAACACAACTAGTTAACACAACTAGCCTGCACGTTTATTATCAAGTGCTTTTATAGAGGTTACAGTACAGGAAAGAGTAGATATAGCTAGCGTAACTATTTTATAACCACAGACTGGTATTTAGTTCAAGAACACAGCACGTGCGAAAGTCGCGTCGTTGAATTGTTGCGCCATACGTGATAGCTAGCAACTACAGACTTGACAGGGTTAACTGAGAAAAAATATGTCAGGGATTGGGAAACTAAACGTAGATTTTCTATCAAATATAATGCCAACAAATGACTTACTCGAACAAATAATAAATGAAACAGTTTTCCGATCTTCTCCCCAGCATAACTCAATCACCCTTCTCACAACGCATAACAGAAGAAGATTTAATTACTTATTTGAATAATTTACCTTAATTCAACCTCAAAACCTGAGATTTTGCGGGTTTTCAGCCGCGGGACCCGCACGTATTTTGCGGGTAAAACCGCAAAAAAACCGCATGAGGAAATGAGTCAAATCCAGGCATAAACGGAATATTCGGTCAATCTTATCCGCAGTAGGCCTCGGAACTTCCGTCATCGAGGGCTACTTCCGTGTGACGAGAAGCTATAGCTCTCACTCTCTAGCATCCTCTACTTCGTTGATCGAACAGAAATGATCGCGCCAGAGAATAATCGAGATCATCTGATCAGATGATACGCTGAAGCGGAATTCGCACATTGAAATACGTCCGTCGATCTGATTCAATTATGCACATCGCTCTTGCTCCGAAGAGGGCTCCAGTTGGGTTGAAGAGTTGCGGTTTTTTTGCGGTTTTACCCGCGCGGTCCTGGTTACGAGCTGAAGCCCGCGGGTAACCCGCGGTCCTGGAACTTGCGGATATTTAGGAAGCCTAACTCCCCACCCACATTTGCTCATCCTGCGCTTCCTTGCGCCGACTGAGATACAGAGTTTTTTCCAGGCACGTCAATCCTTGTTTCCCGGCGATATTTCTTCGGAATTTGGATAGCGGCTAACTACGGTGGGGATCTAGATGCTCTTCTCAGATGCATTCTCGAACTTGAGACGATTGATTTGCCCCGCGAGAACTCCGGAGAAATTTTTCGTCTGAAGATTTGAAAGCTCATTGGCTCGGGAACAACTGTTGGAATTATCTTTTCTAACTGTCATGCATTTTCATTCGAGACCCCCGGAATCCAAAACACTCGAAAAAACAGCTGAAGTAATTGTGTCCACCTAAAATGCCGTTTCGTTCCACAGTGCGCCGGCTGGAGAGTGGGAAAACTCTCTCCGGCCGGCGTTGACGAAAGACAAGAGAAAGCAGACATTCATTCCAGCGGCGGCGGCGGTTCGAGGGTCGCTTCCGACCGGGGACGCTCTCGCCGGAATCGGCTGAGCCACCATGTGAATACATCCGACCTCGTCGCATATAAATAAATTTCAGTTATATATGTTCCAGCGTTGTGCGGGCGATCAACCGTTCACGGTTGGAGATCGTGGCGCGAGCAGATTGTGGAAATAAATTGTGAAGTCGGATCAAAGATCAGCTCCGAGTGTGTTCAATCGACATCCTCACAAGTGGTGGAGATTGCGTGTCGACCTCGTTACCAACCAGCTGAAATCACCGTTCTGCCGTTCTCGACGTGCCAGCCACGATGAGTGTGCAACATACACTGTCACGAGTCTTAAGGTCAGGTGGGCTGATCGAACCGCCGGCAAATCCGAACCCAACAGAGCCGAATCCAGAAGATGCAGAGCCGGCGGGCGACGCTCCTGCACCCGAGATCCTGGAAGAAGAAGAGCCCGACGTGCACGTGGAACCGCAAATCCTGCTGCTCGAGCCGGTTGGCCAACAGGAACCCGAACCGCCAGCGGGTTTCGAAGTTTCCAACATCCTCGAGGGCCAGCTGGCCCAGTAGGTTCAACCCGATCAGCACACTCAGTCCGTCCAGGTCGAGCAATCGGTCCGACCGCGACCAATCAACGCTCTCACAAACGAAGCAGGCTCGTCGAACGCCAAAATCAGCAACATCACTCAACAGCTACGTTCGTTTGTGGTGCAAACGCCCAAAGAAGCTCCAAAATTTGACGGCCGGGCGGATGGTGCCGGCTGGTTGAAAAATTTCAACCGAATGGCCACAATGACGATCAAAAACTCCGTGCCGTGCCATTCAGCCTCACCAACACGGCAGCAGACGGGTACGACAACGTCGGTGAAGCGTTCACCTCCTGGCCGGAGTTCAAAACCAGCGAAGATTCATCAGCGCAGTCAAACGCAGCGAAGCCGCTCGCGAGAAGCCCGACAGGCTCATTTTGACGGCAAACGAACCGTACGTGACCCACCTCGAAGCGGTGGCGAAGCTCTGCAAACAGCTCGACCCGAAAAAGGCGGAAGGAGAGATGATTCGGCGGTTCATCAAAATGTTCCCAGCAACCCAAGCTGCAATCCTGATGAGCAAATCGCTTCAAACACTCGACGAGCTCCGCAACCACGCCACCCAGCTCGACGAGACTCTGCCGTTCGTGAACCCCAAGGGTGATCAGATCGCGGTGGGTGCGATCGCTCGCTCACGCTCACCCGTGCGCGTGGCATCTCCGCCACGAGCGAGATCTCCTGCGCGACACGTGTCGCGGAGAAGGTCACCGGCCTGCACGACCTGCTGAGCGCAGAGAGCCACAGGCCAACCCACCAGCACGCAGGTCACCACTGATCATCGTGCCCGAAGGGCGATTTCAACGTCAGCCGCATTCGCTCTTCACCGGGAACCGCAGAACCCCGGATTCTTTGCCGATCTGCAACTGGTGTAACCGAGTTGGTCACATCGGCAAGCATCGTTACAGCCGTGCAGATGGCTACATCCCAGCCCGCCCACACAACTAGGGAAACTGAATCACCTGTCCTCATTGTCAGCCTCCTCTTCGAGAGGTGCTTACGCCGCATTCCTTCGAAGTAACAGGATCAACGTCCGAATCAAAGACCAATCGCAAGCAAGCACACTGCTGGACTCAGGCGCCGACATCTCAGCGGTCAACTCACCTTTCCTGAAAGACAAGCCGCAAGGGCTCCTGCGTACTCTGGGTCAGCATCAATAAATCAACTAATTTCGTACCCTACGAATTCGTAGTAATTGACAATTTAGCGACAGATCTGATCATACGAGATGATTTTCTACGCACTTATGGGGCCATACTAGATCATAATGAGAACACGTTCACACTGACGAGACAACATCACGACCCTCAATTCGATCCGAAGGTCCACACATCGCTCAAACAATTTAACATGGGAGCCATGCAAATAGTCAAGGAGAGCTCAATGAAAATTAGATTATTTGCGATGCACACGATTAGAATAGAAGCCAAAACGGCGTCAAGAGTCGAAGTACGAGCCGATATTATTGAAAAAGCCCAAGATCCAATACTAGTCGAGCCATCCAAAGCTTTATTACTCAAGAAAAACGCAATATTCGCAGCCTCGCTCGTCTTGCTGGAAAGAAGATCGAGTTCGTTGCTTTTCGGGAACCACACAGACGAGCACATCACAATTCCTCGAGACATGCATATCGCGACGGATCATGAAATCGCGAACGAACCCAGTAACCCGATCTTGGCGACGTTGAGCCGAAACGTCGAACATCGAAACGAACAGAAACTAGCAGCAGACACGCTCAAAGAAATCGACAGCCGAATCAACAGCGCGCTCAGCGAAACCGAGCGCACATCCATAAACGAAATTCTCAGACAATTTCCAGCGTTGTTTCAGCAAAAAGACGAACCACCCAGACAGACTCACTTAAAAACGATCAATACTGGCCACCACGAACCAGTCAGAAGCAGATACACGAGACGGTATGCCCCCAAGGAGCAAGAAATCATAGGAATGGAAGTAAAAAAAATCCTTGCCCAGGGTATCGTCAGGGAGTCCTCTAGTCCATGGAACAGCTAGCCAGGTCGTTCTCGTCAAGAAAAATGATTTTGTGTTGATTACCGAGAGCTAAATAAGTTCACTAGCGTGGTTTCGCCGTGTGTGTAGTGTGGGTGCTGCTTCATGTGGTGCTGATGCTATCTTCAAGGCGCTAGACGCCTTCACAGGGTCCTTGCTTGTAAGCCCCAACAGGCGATCGAGACGCTGCGAATAGTCCAGAGGAATGTGGAAGATGCTGGTGTCCTATAACTGCTCTCGGACACTGCCCTCAAAGGCATCGATATTCTGATTTCGACGGAGACGTGGGCTCTGTCCTCTTTCAACTTAGAAAACAATTACGCCGCACACTGTCTCGCTCGGAAGACGCCGGGTCCCGGAAGGCCATCGGGAGGTGTTTCTATCTTTTGGAACCGCCGAGCCGGCGATCTCTCGGTCAGCGTGACTGAGGACAATGTCGTCGTGCTAAAAAGCGAATACTTATCGATACTCGCTGCATACGTGCGACCGTCGGATACTGAATCAACTTGTGATCTACTCGACAAAGTTACGACGGGTTTG
This sequence comes from Neoseiulus cucumeris, assembly GCA_021527715.1. NCBI lineage: Eukaryota > Metazoa > Arthropoda > Arachnida > Mesostigmata > Phytoseiidae > Neoseiulus > Neoseiulus cucumeris. Next base: position 254,833 of record JAJSRV010000114.1, read on the forward strand.
TGTTACCTCAATCCAAGAGCGCCCCTGGTCATCGCGGGCGACCTTGACACGCGATGGGATCTTCCCCGGTCCCCCCGAACTCTAGCGCTGAAGGAAGCCCCAGAGGAGTTCGGATGCTGGGTCGTGAACCCCGCAACATTCCCCACGTTCGAGAGTCACGCCGGCTCTTCGGTTATCGACTTGCTTGCGGTCAACGTGAACCAGGATGAGGTGACGTTTCTTGGTGATGACTTCTCGTTGCGCGAGGGCAGACATCTTCTCCCGCTTATGCCCATTGCAATAGATCTCACGATACCGATTGCAACTCGCAGGAGGCCCAGAGAGACCGCGATGCCCCGTAGGATGGATTTTGAGATGCTGCTTCGTCGAATCCCCGATGCAACAACTGACCGAGCAGCTCGCTGAGATCTGCCCGGCGGCCCAAAAGCTGGCTTCTACCTTCAGATCGTTGTACCGCAAAACCTACAAACTGCGCAAAGATGAGCACGCAGCGAAGCAGGAGCTTCAGCTCAGAGCGGATGCGGAAAGACAGCCCTGTAAATGGCTAGGATGCAAGGCACGCACATCTTGTCCACTCAACACCGACACTCTCTTGAGTCACCTCAACGAGATGTTCGCTTTGAGCTCCACGGTTCCACTGTGTGTTCTCTCGCACCACGCGGTTTGGGACGCGGGCACCGAGTTCGAGAGATCGCTGCTTCGAATGCTATTCGCCGTCTGAAGTCGAACAAAGCCGTCGGATCCGATCGAGTCTGCAACGAGTACATCAGGGACACGCAGTGTCTGGCACCATGTTGGACTGCCCTCTTCAATGAGTGTCTCCGCGCAGGGAAGCTACCGGACGACTGACGCGGTGCCGTCATGTCTGTGATCCCTAAGGGAAAAGAGGACTCAACTCTGCCTAGCTCTTGGAGAGGGATTTCCAGAAAAAGTGTCTGCTATAAGCTCTTGTCATCCCTCCTCAAAGACCGCCTCTCTACCTTCCTTGAAGCTCGGGGCGCGATACCCGAGGAGCAGCATGGGTTTAGGAGTGATCACTCCACAGCAATTGCCTCGAGGGCTTTGCTGGAGGATATCCACAGAGCGCTCGAGCAGCAGAAGGGCTCAACCTTTGCAGTTTTTGTTGATTTCCGCTCTGCCTTCGATATCTGCCCGAGAGACACCGTCTTGTCCATCCTGGAAGAGGTCGGCGTGCCACCCAACGTCCTCCGCCTACTCTTCAACGTCCTCCAGGAGAACAACATCGTGATAGATGATGGAACCTCCCTCCTGCCCAGCATCTCACAGACGACCGGAGTCAGTCAAGGCGATAATTTATCTCCTCTGTTATTTTCGGTTCTTCTCAGAGATTTACCTCGCGAAATATATGGTGCATGGCCAGCAGTCAAGATTTTATTGTATGCAGACGATCTCCTCGTGTACGAAAGGAGCTATGTTCACGTACAGCGTTGGTCACGACGGCTCTGGCTCACAGCTCATAAGCAGCTGCGGTGCGTTCAATCGTGGTGGAGTCTTCGGAGGACCCCTAAGTCAAAATCAACGTACCGGGACCCACCTCGTTGCGGAACAGTGTTCGGCAAGACGTAAGGCCCGAAGCCCACAGACCGACGAATGGGAGGCCTGCTGCTCAGAAGCGATCAACGAAAGTAACTACGATGTCCCCACTGAAGAACATCCAATTACTAATTAGAATCTTGGACACTGTCTGTCCCAGGACCGCAATCAGACTCCGACGCTTGATCTCAACGTTGGACCCGCTCATCACTATGCTTCCTGGGCTTTCGAGACGTCCAGTTGTCAAGACGAAATAGTTCTGTGAAGACACAGCTTCGGTATTTTCTCTTTTCTACCTCTGCTCAATCATGTATAGATCTGACTACTGTGATATAAGTGTTAACAGCAATGTGAACCCAGACGCAGACATCAATTATAAAATTTATGATAACCTTCCGGCTCGTTTCAGCAGTTTCTCGCTTTTCCATCTCAACGCCGGCACGCGAGGCCTCAGGAGGTCGGGTCAGCTCGAGCTCTTGAGTAACCTTGCGGGGGCGGAGGGTTCTGGCTTCGACGTGGTGGTGGTCAGTGAAACCTGACTCGATCAAGATGATATCGGAAGTTACGCGTTGCGGCAGGCCGTGCCCGTGGGGCAATCGGCGGTGGAGTTGGGATCTTTGTTCGATCCACGTGCGCCATCCTGTCTTCTGCCTCCTATTGCTGTCCGGACGGATATATCCAATTGGTTATGATCCGCATTAGGAAGCTCGCGTTTGAGGGCAACGTGATTGGTATGTATTCCTCAAATTTCATTCACTGCGCGAGACTCCTTGACGATCTCGAACGGCTTTTGCCAAACTCAGCCACTCTCCCCTGCTTCGTGGNTTGGTATGTATTCCTCAAATTTCATTCACTGCGCGAGACTCCTTGACGATCTCGAACGGCTTTTGCCAAACTCAGCCACTCTCCCCTGCTTCGTGGTTGGCGACTCAAACGTCAACATTCTCTCCAAAGCTCGTAGTCCTGAATACCGAAATTTTGACGGGAAAACGTCTTTATTGTGACCGCGGGGCACTTAGGTAGTACTTCGTCATCTAATCCTAGAATTTTGAAGATCTATGAGGGACTCAAACTTTTTTCGTGCTAGAACAACTCGATTACTTTTTGTTGTAGGAGGTTGGAAATATATGGGGCAAGCCGCTGTTCAAATTTGGTTGGGCGTTGATTCCGGGAAGGGTGGCATTGTGCAATTCTTTGAGACCCCCGAAAAGCTAAGAATTCCGCATAAATAGTCGTTTTGTCTGGTTATAAAACCACATAAACTTGTCCGGTTTTCGCCCGACGGTGCTTCATTCGACAGTGATCCCGGAGCGCCGCTCGATCCCGGCTCAGGGCGTTGCATGAATGTACAATTCACTGAAAAGTGATCGGGTTTTGGTGCACCATACCGAAACCATCGGCTCTTCATTCGTCCATTTGTGAAACAACGAAACTTCCAGTCCGGCGCGGTCGTGTGTCGATCTAGAATATCGTGAAACTTCGCCTAAAATCGTCTCAAGGCGGCCACTATTCGGATAGCTAATTACTTGAGTTCACATTTCCCGAACGAGGATACATACCTCAGGTTTCAGACTGTGCAGTAAGTGCTTTGTGGTTTGTGGAAACATCAGAGTTCCATTCATGAGCAAGAGTAATGGTCATAAATATCCACCGAAACCGCCGAACTTGCCGAAGCTAGATGTCTTGACGGAGC
>JAJSRV010000114.1:258698-317526 GCA_021527715.1 Neoseiulus cucumeris
TTTTTTTACGACGCACGAATTCAGTCATCTCATCTCCGAGGTAATCAGGCCGGCAAGCGCCACTTGTCTTGGATCACATTGCGGTCAAGAACTGTGAGGCTTTCCTCGAATTGCAGCCGGGGATCCTCCGCGACTCCTGTTTTTCTGATCACTATCCGGTCTTTCTCTACGTGGCCGGACTGCCTGAATTCTGCCTGCCGCAGCGATGTGCCGAAGTTCCGAGTCGCGGGCGTCACAGCCGCGACAACTGCTCCAAGTTCATGCGTCGTATTGAATCAGTTGACTGGAGGGCTGTTCTCCAGAGTTCTTGCACTGACACAGCATTGCGCAATTTCACAGATATCGTCCACGGCGTTTATGATGACTCCCTTCCAAGCGAACACGGCGAACCTTTCGCTCAGCCCGTTTCTGACTTCGGGTTCAGTGATGGCCTTCGACGCCTGCGAGCGAACGCCAACAAGCTACACAAGTGGTATCGCAAGTCAGATTCGGCGGAGTACAGGACTGCTTATTACTGCAGCCTCAGAAGGTTCCGTACCGCGCTGTCGAAAGCTAGGAGGGCATTTTCTTCAATAAATCCCGAAAATTCAGCCGAGACTCGGCCGGCCTGTGGCGGGTCGTCAATAACATACCTATGTGGTCGTGGCCGATCAGTTGCTAAACTCCCTCATGCTTTGGAGACTCCATTGGCCACGTTCGTCGAGCCACTGCTGGTCGTCATACTGTCCAAGGTCCTGGAGAAGATTGTCAAGATCCGATTGGAAAAATTTTTCGACGATATTGGTTTTTTTGGTATCGGAACAGTCTGGCTTTCGTAGACGTAGATCAACCGAGCTTGCCATCGCACATCTCTGGCAGGCCATTAAGGAGCCAATTGATCGAAGCATCAAGACTAACTTGTGGGTGCCTCTGGTCTTTCGATAGGACTTACCGTTCCCGAGATATGAATTTTTTTTGAATCTTGCTCAACCCGTGAAAATTATTTGCTCGAGAACGGGAGATCCAACCGAAAATCTGAAGGCACCCGCAAGTTGATATTGATGTCCCCTACCTTTCATATGATAGGATCCGGAGTATTGTACACTAATTTTGTCTACTAGCAAAGTCAGTTGCCAGAGCTGGAAAGCTAGCTCGTAGCTCTCAGGAATGATGAACGTAGCAGTAGCTGAAGACACACTGTGAAAGAGTCGTTTACAGTATGGAGTGAACACACCGAGTAAAACAGTATCCGAAAAGATTTATTGAGTATATCGTCCTTATATACTTTCCACCGCATCCGAATGAACGTCCTTGCTCAAGGATTTCCAGAAATGTTAGTTCGCAGTCTCGGATGCAGTCACGAAGCGTTCGTTACGCTTCGTTGATGTCGCTGCTGATTCCCTTGTTAATATCTGCGCTAGTCACGCAATCGGCAACACTGAATTCATCACGCAATAAAAGTAAAGATATGAGAGGAAATGACAGTGTTTTCTATCAGTAAGCGCTCGTTGGCATTCAAAGAGTGCAACCATGGGGGATTTCAGGAAAGTCATGAACCCAAAAAGTTGGGTTTGGGACCATTTCCTCAAGAAATCAAAGAAAGCGAAGTGCAATTTGTGTGCCACGGTTAGCATATTCGATATTAATCCGACGAATTGCATTTTTTGAGCTTCGAGCCCTGAAAGTCGCTCCCCAGATCAGGACTCGCGATCCTATGTACCAACGTTTCTGCATTTCATAGGAACTCAAGTGCGACAGAACCACTAGTTCGTTGATCGCCCACTTGACAACTCAGCATAACATTGTCAACCATCCTTCAGACAGTCGAGTCGCAGAAGAATATAATTAGCTCAGAGTTCAGGACGGAGGTGTTCCTCGGAAAAGGAAGAAGCCAAGCACTCCCTCAGAGAGGATATGCCAAGATTAGCTTGTGGATCGAACTTGAGCTTGCACGAAGTTGTACATTCGAGCACCGTTCGAAGACTCCTGAGCCGCTCTTATCCAAGCGATCCCAAGCCACCAGAGTCGGAAGCGACATTGCGGAAGTATATTCATGAAGATGCGGACAAAGTTCGGATGGAACTGAAAGAAAAGTTTGAAAACATACGCAGAGATTGTTGCAGAGATAGTTGATTCCGACTGTCAATCTCATCTAAACGATTGTGGTTTTTTGCGGTTTTTAACCGCGGTTTTGAAATTCAGATTCGCGGTTAACCGCAAACCGCGGTTTTCGTATTTTGAGTTTTTTTGCAAGGCCTACTCTCTACGGCAGTGTTTCTCAAACTGGGTTCCATGGAACCCTGGGGTTCCACGACGAGATTGGGGTTCCAGGTTCACCCTCGAATTCGTCTCAAGCTGAGGTTTTCAGTAAATTTCTCAGCTTCCGCATCGTTCAAATCATTCGTGAGATTGGTTTCGACGCCAAGTGTTCGCCGTTGGATCCGAGCAGTCCCGTCCTGGCCGATTACACGTCCACGACATCTGGAAGATGTCGACCTATCGGAGACTGCTGTCTTTGACTGCCTGCGAACGCTGAAACCAAAAAGAAGCATGAACCCTGAACGAATTCCTGCCCTATTCTTCGAACGGGTCGCTCTGGGCGTAGCGCTCCCCATGAGCATGTTGTTCCGGCGCTCCCTGTCTGAAGGGAAAGTTCCGACATCCTTCAAGACGGCGTGGGTCGCCCCCGTCCACAAGAAGGGGTCGAAAACAGACCCAAATAACAAAAGACCTGTCTCTCTGACGTCGGTGGTGAGCAAAACGATGGAAAGGCTTGTATGCGATGCTATGCTGCGCAATGCTGCGCAATGCTGGAGCGCAAGGACTCATAACGGATCGTCAGTTCGCGTACCGAAAATCAAGGTCAACTGTTGATAGCCTGGTCGGCTTTGTGAACGAGGTCGCCCGCTGCAAAAACAAAAAAGTCAGCGTGGACGTCGTGTATACCGACTTCAAGTCAGCGTTTGAGACTATGCCGCATGAGCTCCTCATATCAACACTGCCGTTGAAAGGCGTGGGACCAACGGTGATTAGATGGATCACTGATTTTGTTTCACACCGATCATTCAATGTGAAGGTGAATGACACCCTCTTCAGAACCGGCCTGGCGACTACGGGATGTCCTCAGGGAACGGTGATGGGGAGCTCTGAGATGTTCTTTGTTGACCAAGTCAAAAATGTCCTGAACCGTCGTGTCAGCTTTTACGTGTACGCTGATGATATAAAACTAGTCAAGCCGATTAGTTCTGATGATGACTGTAGATTACTACAAGAAACGCTCAATGACTTCTACCACTGGACGCAAAAGATGGGCCTCAGACTGTCAAAGAATAAGTGTGGCGTAATGAGGTTCGGAGCTGCCCATCCTGAAGTCAACTATTGTCTCGGCGATCAGAATCTTCAGAGACTTGACATCGTTAGGGATCTCGGTGTTATACTGACTCCATCTCTCAGATTCACTGAACATGTAACGCACGTGCTCAAGAAATGTTCGATGATAACCGCATGGATCATGAGAACCTTCATAGTCAAACTTCCCAGTGTATATTTGAAGATGTTCAACTCACATGTTTTACCTCATGTCTTATACTGTTGTGTCATATGGAAACCGCTCCACTCCTGTGATATAGAAGCGTTAGATAGAATGCAGAAACGATTTGTACGCAGAGTTGAACGTCGCTGCCGTCTGGCCAGCGGCACGATACAAATTACGAGTATCTCCGCCCTTCTACCAACTTTGGATGTTAGGTATCTGAGACGTTTAATCAAAAATCCTGTTCTGTTCGATGAACTTTTTGACCTGTCCGTGTCGAGAACCCGAAAAGGATTCGCGTTTTCGGCGAAGGAAATAGCTAAAACGGAGACTGTTAAAAACCTGTATCCCTGGAGGATCTCCTCCATCATCAACTCTTAACCCCATTCATATCGAGTTTTTCATCGAAATAAATGCGTGTCACAGCAAAAAAAAAATGAGAATGAGGAATATTCGAGTATACAGGGATAAATGTATGAGTTGAGAGCCGCGAATTGCACTTCCGCGTACTGAGATCAAAATATGACTTAGAAGTTTGAGATCTGCGAATTGCACTTGGATGGAAGGGACTTGGCCGGCCTCAGAAAACGAACTCTGAGACTCAAGATATTTCTTCTTCGCTGGAGAAGATGAAATCGCACTCTTCACACATAACATATTTGGCTTTGAAGCTTTGCCTTGGTTGGGTCTGACGATAGAAATCCCTCAAAAAGAGATAATTTGAGAAACGTTCATCTGCCTGCGACTCCTGGCAATAACGCCGCATGTGCCGCGCCACGCTGAATGCCCGTTCCGCCGGGACGCTTGTGGGCTGTAAAGTATTCATCGTTGCCCGAAGCTCTGCTGGGATGGTTTCATATCCTTCACTGTAAAGCTTCATCACTTCTTCGGGCGTACGCATCTTCTTCTTGGGGGGTCCTTTCTTCTTGCCATGCACTACTCTCTCCGTCTATTCATCGATGAGCCCTGAATCATTCGGAGGAGCCTCCTTCTCGGTAGCATGGTGTCTCTCGGTAGCTGATTGGAACTTTGCGATTTCTTCTGTCAAATCTCCTGCATCGATGAATTGTCTCCACAGATCTTCCCTCTTTTCTTCGACGATGCTCGATGAGACCTGTTAAACCGTGGGGTTATCGTAGTCGAGCTAGCTAGCTAGCCTTCCCAGAAATGGAGGACAACGTGGTTCCCTTGAAATCGGATTCCGACTTAATGCCGGGCAGCAGGTGTGTCTGCTACACAATTGACCCAATATTTGGCGGCAATATTCGAACACCTGACAACTCTCCCCTCTTTTAGGTTATGATTACTTCGGTAGGAACGTATTATGTAGTATTACTAAGAACACAATTCACTACGGACGTGGTGAAAATCGACCGGGGGTTTCTCCTGCTGTCGTCCTCGCGGACTGTCGACGGATCGGTAGAGCCGGTTCGGGGATCGAGACTTCCTCGACTGCTTGGGCCTCTTCTTGAGCATCTTCAAAAAAATCTTCCGGAACTGTTGCGGTGTTCTCAGTGGGCAACTGATCGTCTCGATCGTCGATGTTTGAGCTTGGGTAACCTGATGCTCCTTCTTCGCGTTGGTGGTCGTTTCTTGGTCCTGGAGAACTTGATACTTCTGGTGCGCTTTCATCGTCAGTGGTCAGCAGCGCGGGATGTAACGTTTCCTGCGCTGCATGGCTCGTAATTTCCACTTCGGAATTTCGCTGACCGGTACCTCTTCGGTGAAGTTGGTGCCTTTTTGTAACTCGTCCGGCGGTGTTGAGCAAGGCGACTTTGCTTCCACAGAGTTTGACTATGACGCCCTGTCTCCACTTCTCCTCTCCGTTGTACATGCGGACCATGAATTGATCCCCGGTTCTGAGTTTCCCTGTCTCACATTGGGCTGGTTTCGGCTCTTCACGTAGTGCATCAAGCAGCGAACGAAGCAGTGGCGTAGCGACCCCCCGTGATGCCCGGGGCGGGGCGGAAGCTCGACCTGATGCCCCTTCGAGGTTTTTTTTCAATACCCTGAGCTAGTCGTCGAATATGAGTCGATGTGCCATCGGTTTTCGAACGCTGTGAGTTTAAAGAAAATGAAAACAACATTTGAAGGTTATCACATATGTATTTTGTGTAATTCTCAGTTCTTCCTGAGCGCTCACTCTATCCGAGATGGACTCTCCTCGCTTTGAGAGCTGCGAACTTTTTTAAAGCTTCCTCAAAATCTATTTCATTAGTGAGTGCCTGCTCTATAGATAGTATTGCGAGGTTTGTTAGTCTCATTTGGGACATGGTGAAACGTAGGTGATTCTTTATGAGTTTCAGTTTGGAAAAACTCCGCTCGCAAGCGGCTACACTGATACCAAAAGTTAGAAATATCCGAAGCGCGATCACAATATTTGGCACCGATATGCTCAAGTTGAATCGGTGAATGAATCTTAGCAGCTCCAATGGGCCACCTCTCATGAGGATTGCCTTTCGCTCTGACGCATTAGCGAAGTGCAGCAAACGCTGTCTCTATATCAAAAACTCAGCAAGGTCGATCTCATCCGCAATGTGAGCCGAGTCGCAAAGTGAGGCATCCAGAAGCTTTGACGGTGTTAGGAAAGCGAATTTCGCGTTGATTTCGTGGAGCTGCTTGAACCTTACGTCGATCTCTCCTATAGTTCTTTCCAGTGTATTACCTGTGTATGTCGTTTCTGAGTTCGTCTTCATGAGATAAGGGTTCACCTTGAGAAATCGTTTCACTCACATCAACATTGACATCGTTGAGCCACTTCCCCCCTCAAAAGGTAACAGATACCTGCTCACGATGATCGATCGATTCTCTCGATGGCCAGAGGTGTGCCCAATCCCGAACATCGAAACTGAGACAGTCGCTTCCGCACTCATCAACACCTAGATATCAAGATTCGGGGTGCCTGGTCGAATCACCACGGATCAAGGTCGCCAGTTCGAGAGTAAACTGTTCCAGAAACTGAACGAACTTCTCGGTTGCACACGAATCGGCACCTCAGCATTCAGTCCAAGAGCCAACGGAGTCATCGAGAGATTTCATCGACACCTCAAAGACTCCCTGCGATGTCACCTCGTCGAAAGCAATAGGAGCGACTATATTCCACTCGTCCTCCTTTGGTTCAGAGCGACAGTCAAGGAAGATCTCAGAGCTTCACCAGCGGAGATGGTCTACGGTCAAAACATCACCCTTCCTCCGGATCTCAAAGAACAACCGTCAGGCATACAAGTGGACCCTACTGACTTCGTCGATGTACTGAAAGACATGGTGCAGAGAGTGAAAACTAAACGTCGAGACCATCCTCCAATACAAATCAGTTCATTCCAAAAAGCTTATCAACTTGTCAATATGTATTCCTCCGCAAGGATGCCACTAGAAAACCCCTCGAGAGACCTTATACTGGCCGTCATCAAGCGTTAGATCGCAACAAACGCACGGTCAGAATCCAAACTCTCAATGGCCCCTGTCGTATAACCATTCAACGTGTAAAACCGGCCAAAGTCGATCCACGCAATATTTCGTCCCATGTGCCCAGAAAACGCGGGCGCCCTCCAAGATTTCGAGCACCCACTGAAGGGGAGTATTGTCGCGTCTTAGCGCGCTCCATACGCACCATCTAATGAATGCATTTCCAACTTCCAAAATCGTAAATAAACTTGTCCGCTTCCAGCAGAATAACTTATCCGCTAGGATTCACGCTTGCTCCGTTCAACAGAAATCCTACAGTAGATCATTTCCTGAAAAGATCGATAGCGTGTGAGGAATGAATCGTTGGGAAATGTATACAGCTTATCGCGAAAATCCAGACATCATAGGCAGGGCCGGCCCTTGAGCGGATGACGCCCCGGGCGAGAATTCTGGAGCGCTCCATCTTGAGGAGGAGAGTTGGAATTTCCTAGTAAAAGAGTCTGTCGCTCATCAAGGAGGAGGAGTTCTCCTCCAATACGCCCATAGTTCTTTCCTCACCCAAGCACCGTCGATCGCGTTATAGCTCGAAGAACAAGAAATGTCTTCAGGGTACTCGAGGTTCCACGAGAGCTCGTCGTGATATCAAATCCTTGAGAAATTACCCTTTTTAGACATAGATCAGATGAATGGGCAGTTTTCCTCAATGAGAGGTTTCCGTGACAGTCTTTTGATCTTGACGCTTCCATCAATTTTGTATGTAAATATCATTTGGAACAGATGAATAGGACGATCATGTTTGTGGGCCTGAGTCGACTCATCGTGCGCTTCGCGATGCTCTTCACTAGCTCAGGAGTCAGAATTCGATGTTCGAGTCTGAGCAGTGGTGATAGCCTAGTGGTCTGACGCTATCGCGTCCGGTACCAGAAGGGCGTCTGGTACCAGAGGCCGAAAATGCATCCGGACAGCATCATCGCTGGTTCAAATCGCGAACAGTGCCGGCTCTCTGGAGATGGTTCCCATGGTTGGCACCTTGTTCAGACATTTGTCCTCGGCAAGCATCTAGTACCGGGAGAAGAGTTCTTCTCAAACCGGCTGAGCGAAGTCCTCCGGACAAGACTTGGGAGAGAAAATTCCTCTGTGTGTCAGAAGTTCGAGTCTGTGAGTCAAACGTGCGAAGCTGAAGCTAAAGCGAAGCTAAAGGCAATCGCCCGGGTTGCCCCCCTTAAGGCCGGCCCTGATCATAGGAATCGTGAAGTATCTTTTAAGAGGAACGAACATTCACCTCGAGGGCCAAGTCGGCCTGACGAAGCGTAAGATCCTTGATTGAAAGCCGTTTGATGCACACTTCGACGTGCCCGAGTGCATCAATCATTTCCTTGAGTGCCGCCATCTCCGCATCGGTCAAGGGAAAGGGATCCTTCCCTTCCAGGGAAGCACGGAGCATGCTGAGAGTGCTGCTCCAGCGCGTTCGGACATCCACGACCAATAACCAAGCCTTCCCGTTCGACACCGTCAGGAGCTCGTCGTTGCACGAGGGCTCTTGACGAAAACTTGATTTTCTTTGCGAACCTTCGCCACCAGTCGGCCTGACGTCCCGTGATAGCGAGGGAGACCGGCGTCGTTCTCCTCTTCTAGTTCTTCCTCGACGATTTCTGGAGGTCAGCCAGAAACAAAACGTTGGAATCCGTAGTAGAAATTATTCCTCATCAAACATCAGATAGATTTTTGGAAGCTCTCTACTGGATCTAGGCACTCACCCTCAGCTTCGAGATCCGCTTCAGGAATACCGACTATAGTCCACTCTCTGGATGGGGCGTTGGATGACGTGTCCGCTTTGAGCGCGTCAAGCACCGCGAGGTGGAGTCCATGAGCCATGCAAATCTGGTGATAAAATGGCTGAGGGGCCACCGCTTTGCCCAGGATCCTACCCAGCTTCTTCATTACAGACGCTCCATCCGTTGTGATGCCTCCAACGTCCTTCAATTCGAGCTCGAAATCCTGCAGAGATGAGATCAGAGCTTCTGCCAGATTCTCAGTGCTCCCAGTAGCTGGCCAGTAGTTCGAAGGACCTGTCTCCGAGCGTTGGAAGCTCCGAAAAATTATATCCTGCTCACCAAGGAATCTCCGTCGTGGCCATGACCACTCATCACATGTCAGGGCGAAGCAAGCACCTTCCTTCCGAAGATCCTGTAAGTCAGTCTTTATCTTCTCCTTTGCAGCCCTGAAATACATGAGTGCAACCTTTGCGTCTAATAGATGAGAGCTGAGAAGGCCGAGCTAGCGGAACCATAGCACCAAAATTGATAAAGACCTCCTTCCAATTCACACGTTGTGAAAGAATGCGAACTCACGCAGCCTCAGCGTCGGTGATTTTTCGGGCCAGGTTGGAGTTGATGGGTCCCGAGGAAGCTAACCAGAACATGATTTTCATGGCCAGGTGATTGAACACCTGGCACGGAATGTTTAACACGCAGGCGAACGTTGCCACTAACCATGCCCTCAGGCTCTCCTTGTCTGCCCGTTCGTGTGCATTTTCATGTGGTTTTCTAGAGGAGTTTTTGTTCCTTTTGTGACCTTGATGTGTTTTCCGCAGATCTTGCACTCTCGCACAAATTGGCTTACACTTATGAATTCGTCCCAGATGTCGGCCTTAGGACTGGACGGACGGCCGACCTTTTTCTTCGTAGTTGGAGGAGCGGTGGTAGAACTTTCGTCGCCACTCGACGAAGAAACCCCTGTGGATATCCATGGCTTGGCTTACCATTTACCATACATATATGAGAGACCTAGGAGAAGATAGAATCTCAGATCAAGATCGATACGCTTAAGGAAGCTGCGAACCTACAATGTACGCGTTTTGCCGCTCTTGCCCGGGTCGCTGGGGCAGGTGTGCAGTAACAAGACACAACACAACGTGAAACGGCACAATTTTCACTAAACATAATTGATCGGAACTCGAGAGGGGAGTTGAACTTAAGGCTTGAGCGCTCTGAGCTCTGATGCGATAAAGAGGCTCCGAGTCGGAAGCCCTGACGCGACGCAGAGGGTCCAATTTTCCGAGACGGACTTCCATTGAATTTTCGTGAATTTATTCGCCAAAAAAAATTTTCATCAAAATTTCGAAAATCTTCATTCTTGAGAACAAGTCCACAAAAACTCTATGAAAGGTAGGGGACATCAATATCAACTTGCGGGTGCCTTCAGATTTTCGGTTGGATCTCCCATTCTCGAGCAAATAATTTTCATGGGTTGAGCAAGATTCAAAAAAAAATTCATATCTCGGGAACGGTAAGTCCTATCGAAAATCCAGAGGCACCCACAAGTTAGTCTTGATGCTTCGATCGATTGGCTCCTTAATGGCCTGCCAGAGATGTGCGATGGCAAGCTCGGTTGATCTACGTCTACGAAAGCCAGACTGTTCCGATACCAAAAAAACCAATATCGTCGAAAAATTAATCCAATCGGATCTTGACAATCTTCTCCAGGACCTTGGACAGTATGACGACCAGCAGTGGCTCGACGAACGTGGCCAATGGAGTCTCCAAAGCATGAGGGAGTTTAGCAACTGATCGGCCACGACCACATAGGTATATTACCCGCCACAGGCCGGCCGAGTCTCGGCTGAATTTTCGGGATTTATTGAAGAAAATGCCCTCCTAGCTTTCGACAGCGCGGTACGGAACCTTCTGAGGCTGCAGTAATAAGCAGTCCTGTACTCCGCCGAATCTGACTTGCGATACCACTTGTGTAGCTTGTTGGCGTTCGCTCGCAGGCGTCGAAGGCCATCACTGAACCCGAAGTCAGAAACGGGCTGAGCGAAAGGTTCGCCGTGTTCGCTTGGAAGGGAGTCATCATAAACGCCGTGGACGATATCTGTGAAATTGCGCAATGCTGTGTCAGAGCAAGAACTCTGGAGAACAGCCCTCCAGTCAACTGATTCAATACGACGCATGAACTTGGAGCAGTTGTCGCGGCTGTGACGCCCGCGACTCGGAACTTCGGCACATCGCTGCGGCAGGCAGAATTCAGGCAGTCCGGCCACGTAGAGAAAGACCGGATAGTGATCAGAAAAACAGGAGTCGCGGAGGATCCCCGGCTGCAATTCGAGGAAAGCCTCACAGTTCTTGACCGCAATGTGATCCAAGACAAGTGGCGCTTGCCGGCCTAATTACCTCGGAGATGAGATGACTGAATTCGTGCGTCGTAAAAAAATTTCGGTATTCAGGACTGCGAGCTTTGGAGAGAATGTTGACGTTTGAGTCGCCAATCACGAAGCAGGGGAGAGTGGCTGAGTTTGGCAAAAGCCGTTCGAGATCGTCAAGGAGTCTCGCGCAGTGAATGAAATTTGAGGAATACATACCAATAACGTTGCCCTCAAACGCGAGCTTCCTAATGCGGATCATAACCAATTGGATATATCCGTCCGAACAGCAATAGGAGGCAGAAGACAGGATGGCGCACGTGGATCGAACAAAGATCACAACTCCACCGCCGATTGCCCCACGGGCACGGCCTCCCGCAACGAACGCGGGCAACGCGTAACTTCCGATATCATCTTGATCGAGTCAGGTTTCACTGACCACCACCACGTCGAAGCCAGAACCCTCCGCCCCCGCAAGGTTACTCAAGAGCTCGAGCTGACCCGACCTCCTGAGGCCTCGCGTGCCGGCGTTGAGAAGGAAAAGCGAGAAACTGCTGAAACGAGCCGGAAGGTTATCATAAATTTTATAATTGATGTCTGCGTCTGGGTTCACATTGCTGTTAACACTTATATCACAGTAGTCAGATCTATACATGATTGAGCAGAGGTAGAAAAGAGAAAATACCGAAGCTGTGTCTTCACAGAACTATTTCGTCTTGACAACTGGACGTCTCGAAAGCCCAGGAAGCATAGTGATGAGCGGGTCCAACGTTGAGATCAAGCGTCGGAGACTGATTGCGGTCCTGGGACAGACAGTGTCCAAGATTCTAATTAGTAATTGGATGTTCTTCAGTGGGGACATCGTAGTTACTTTCGTTGATCGCTTCTGAGCAGCAGGCCTCCCATTCGTCGGTCTGTGGGCTTCGGGCCTTACGTCTTGCCGAACACTGTTCCGCAACGAGGTGGGTCCCGGTACGTTGATTCTGACTTAGGGGTCCTCCGAAGACTCCACCACGATTGAACGCACCGCAGCTGCTTATGAGCTGTGTGCCAGAGCCGTCGTGACCAACGCGGCACTCGCCGCTTCGCCAGAAGAGGTCGATGGAGCCGCAAGGGCCGGAAAATCAACTGCGTGAACTCGGGAAGACGGATGAGTAGCTTTCAGCTGCTGCTCTAGCCGACATTCCATCAGGGCCTTCTTCTTCTCAATAGCGCAGGCACTGACATGGCAGTTTGCCGATGATGATAGGTGCGGACCTTTGCAATTAACACACCAAGGACTGTTTTTGCAGATGTGTTGGAGATCCACATATCTTGCATGAAATCGCGTGCTTACAGTTTGCTGCTGTGTGCCCAAGCCTCAGACAGCGGTAACAAGAGAGTGGCAAGCCTGCGTGGAGGGTCACTTTGTGAGTGCGACCGGCCAGCGATATGTCCGTCGGAGGTAAACCCGAAAAACGCAACATGACGCGGTCCGTCTCTAAGGAAACAAGCCTATTCTTCTCCTGGTAATCGCTCTCTCGGCCTCCACAACTCTTACAGTGCTGAGCGCAGCCTGAATGTCCTCATTAGCGAAACCCCGGTCTACCCTGGTAATGCGAGCCCAGTTTTGGTCTAGTTGGGAACACCTGGCAATGACTGGTATGTGGAGGATACTTGAAGTCTAGAGAACCTCCTTCGCCTTGTCGACAGTGTTGACCCAAACCTGCAATTTCCCGTTGTGAGACACGGGTTTGGCGAACGAGAATCGGTTGCAGATTTCGGTACACAAAGGTAGAATTCCTCCCGCGAAAGGAGTCTCCTCGAATGTAGTGGTTCCGTCCTGAGTGTTCTCGAAGCTTTTGGCCGAAGAGACACAGAATACACCGTTTGCACTCTGCCTCACCCTGTCACGCAGCAGCTCAAGGGACCTTTGGGCGGTGGCAACTCGTCCCGTGGTGTTTCGACTCACCACTTCTGTCCACGCTCCATTTGAAGCGCCTGACTGCGACTCCATACTCTGCTGCTGTACTTCGCTTGGTATTGGTTCCATAGGTAACTCATCACTGCCATCAGCCTGAACGGCAGCGCCTGGTGGGAGTTCCATCTGTTCTGGCTACACTTGCTCAACACTGGAGTCAGCGACTTCATTAGAAGTGTTCTCACCGCGCGCTCCATGCATTACCGGAGCCGTCGCAACGTTCTGGACCACTGTCATGCCACGGGTCTTCATAGTCGAGGGCTTAGGCACCGACACCACTTTATTCAGGTTCCTTGTCACAGTAATCTTGTTGCTCAGGGAAGGCGGCACGAGAGCGCCTTTCCCTTGGCCAGGCCTGTTCCTGGCCATCGACGATCGCGTTGTTTACAAACAGCCGTCGGCGGCGTGTTCTGGAAGACACGGCAGCCGGTCTCTTTCAGAAACGCTTTTTGTAACCGGGCGATTCGAAGAAATGGCGAAAATTCGGAAATTCGAATTTCTGGCGGCGCAATATCCCATTGCGCTCGTTATTCCCGGAGGACGACGAAGCGCAACTCTTCTCGGATGCTTCAGTGAGCACGCTGCGTGGGATCCCCGGAAATCGGTGAGTTTGACTTGAGATTCGCGGAAATTCTAGTGAATTCTGTGCGTGGAAAGTGCCCTGTGCAGTCTAGCACCATTTGTGCGCTCGAAACGAATGAATTTCACACTTTTTCGGAACAAAAATGCGCAAAGATGGGTTTAGCCGAATATCGGTGAAAAATACCCGAAATTCTCGGAAATATTGTGAAATTCTTCTCCGAAAGTGTGACTTGAGTACCAGAGCACGTTTTAGGTAGAGATATCGTGAAGTTTCGTGTTTTTCCGGGCTGAAAACGCGCTTTTCCCGGCCAATGCTGAGGCCCCATAGGCCTGCTGCGCATGCGCGGAAGGTCTATGGGCGCTTAAGCATGGGAAGTAGATTTGGCGATATTTCTTTTGCTATTGTTGCGATCGTTATTGCACCCATCTGTTGCCACCATGGCTCGGGATCGTCTACATTTTTAGAGTCTTCCAACATCCCAAGAATCACGAAAATCACAATTTTGCGAAGATTTTGCGAGTCTCCCGTAGTAAATTCGGTTGTATTTCGGATGATGCCCAGGCGACTTGGTTCGTTGCTCAGCATGTTCCATCTTCCAACAACCGAGCCTGCGGCGATTGCTTTTTTGCAAGAGAAAAGAGTCTTGCATCCCAGTCGTCGATGTAAGCAATCGCATGAGATGTCGCTTTCGGTAGACTCTAGGCGGGCTAGGTGGCGATGTGCGCGGTGCAAGGAGGAGGTAGCCCTTCGAGTTGGCACCTGGCTGGAACACATAAGACTTCCTTTTGTGACCGTTCTTCGTTTTTTGTATGCTTGGGCCACGGAAGCCACTTCAGTGGAATGGTGCCGTCGTGAACTCGGAATGAGAAGTGAAGCCGTTGTTGCGTGGAACCAAGGCCTCCGGGAGCTGTGCTTCAGGCAACTACAGTATCGACCGCGGGTCCGGATCGGCGGTCCAGGCCAGATTGTTGAGATTGATGAAAGCATGTTTACGAGAAGGAAGAATCATGTTGGTCGCCTTTTGCCTCAACAATAGATTTTCGGCGGTGTTTGTCGAGAATCAAGACAGTGTTTTGTCATGTGTGTAACGGATCGCTCTGCTGCGACCTTATTCAGTGCTATCCAAGACAACATTGAGCCTGGCACAATGATTCATTCCGATTGTTGGAAGGGTTATCGCACGAAAGACTTGGAGGAGGCGGGATATGGTCATCGGACGGTTAACCATAATCAGAATTTCGTGGATCCTAAAACTAAGGTGCATATGAAGACAGTCGGAAGATTCTGGAGGTCAGTGAGAGTGAGAAACAAAAGGCAGTGTGGTACTGATCGTGGACAATTACATTCATATCTCGTCGAATTCCTGTGGCGTTATAATCTTCGAAACCAGGAGCCATTTGACGCCATCATCGAGGCGATGGCTGAGCGACGAGTACAGTCGTACCTCGACTTACGTCGTTTTCGGACTTAAGTCGGTTCTTTTTTTCGGGGTATATTCCTAGTTTCTACTTTTTCGATCTCCCTAGCTCATTGCTGAACTGGCTGGACGCTTATCAGGGCTTTCAGTCATCTCCCAGTTCCTCAACGGTCAAATTCGGGAAAGGGTCAAATTCGAATGACAGAGCGCGCACTCTAACGGAGCGCCAATTGTAGGAAGAAGACGAACTGAGAGAACGGTTATGGAAGTTATCGGGATTGATACTGCAGTGTCGGAAGCGAAGCTGTTAGTGAAAGTGATCGGTGATCAGCAATGGCTCATCCTAAGGCAGACGTCAGTTCCACCTCTAAAGCACCTCGAAAGAGGCAAACGATATCTCTAAAGGAGAAACTTGCAATCTTGAAACGGCATGACAAAGGTGAGAAGGTTGCCAGCATTGCCACTTCTCTCAAGTTCAGTCGGACGACCGTTTCGACGATCGTACACGACAAGCAACGCATTTTGGATTATCTGAGACGGAACACGCCTGTGTTGGATCAGTGCATCATGAGTAAAAAACGCGGGCCAATATTCGATGAGATGGAAGATCTCCTCTACCGCTGGATGGAAACCGCGTTCCGGAATCGTGTCCCTCTGAGCACCGCTCTCATTCAAGAAAAAGCGGTTTCCTTATTCAAGGACCTCAAGCTGAAGTATGAGGAGGAGACTGATACGCCCTTCACTGGGAGCTCAGGATGGTTCATGAACTTCAAGGAGCGCCGTGGCCTTCATAACGTAAAAATTCAAGGCGAGAGCGCCTCATCGGATACTGTAGCGGCATCGGAATTCCCAGAGATTCTGAGAAAAATAATTTCCGACGGCAATTTCTTGCCGGAGCAAATTTTCAACGTTGATGAGACGGCTCTATTCTGGAAGAAAATGCCGGATCGATCATTCATAGCTCGCGAAGAGAAAGCGATGCCAGGATTCAAGTGTGCCAAAGATCGTTTGACTCTACTCCTGGGGGCCAACTGTGCTGGGGACTTCAAACTGAAACCTCTTCTGGTGTACCGATCTCAGAACCCAAGATCGATCAGGAAGATACCCAAGGCGAGCCTCCCAGTCATCTGGGCATCAAATCAGAAGGCGTGGGTAACCTGTTCGATTTTCGAATCATGGTTTTCCGATCACTTCGTTCCAGCCGCGAAGGATTACTGCTCCAAGAAGGGAATCCCATTCAAAATTTTGCTCCTCCTAGACAATGCTCCTGGACATCCAAAGAATCTCGATGATGTCCATGAAGCAGTCACTGTAGTCTACTTGCCGCCGAATACTACATCTATCTTGCAGCCGATGGACCAAGAAGTGATTGTCAATTTCAAGAAACTCTATCTACGCTTTACCTTCAAGCAAGCAGTTGCTGCTTACGATTCTGCCGAGGGTATCAACTTGCGCGACTCCTGGAAGAACTTTGATATCTACAAAGCTGTGCGCAACATCGGGCGAGCTTGGAACGGAGTGTCAGAGCGGTGCCTCAACCGGGCCTGGCTAAAGCTATGCCCTCAATATGTGACAGCGACTGAAAGTGGTGGCGACGAAGATACAATCACTGCAGAACTCGTCAGACTGGGCAAGGAGCTCGATATGGACTTGGAAGAAGATGATTTCGTGCCCCTCTATGATTTCAATGAGGATCTGCCTTCGAACGAGGAGTCAATGGATACACGCAATCAAGAATCGGAAGAAGCCAGCGCAGAAAACGAAGAGGAAAATCCACCGCGGAGCTTCAGTTTGAGGAAGATGCAAGAATGCTTCTCTCAAATAGATCAAGCGCTGGCCGTTTTCGAAGACATGGATCCTGAAATTCAACGATTCTCAAAGATTCTGGGCGCAGTGACGGACGCGCTAACTCCGTACCGGATCATCATGGAAGAAAAGCAAGAGCAGATGGTACAAACCAAGATAGATCGATTTTTCAGCTCTCAGGAAGAGAATTAGAATAAACGCTGATGTTGATTCCCGTTCCATTCCCGACTTTTACGTCTCTAAAATGAGTCTAAAATGCTAGGTACGTTCCGAGGGGGTGCGGTACGTCGATTCATGTCTTCGAAAGCTTAAATTAATCCCTAAAAATTGCGATTTCGACTTACGTCGTTTTTCGACTTACGTCGCTTCTCCGGGCACCAATTACCGACGTAAGTCGAGGTACGACTGTACGCGAAGCCCAGCCTACTGGAGTGCTTTTTGACCATACATATGCTCTACCGTCGTTGTACCGATCTTAGTTATCGCTCCGGTCGCGCGGCGTGCTCGGTGAGTATGGATGCCACTTTTCGCTATTCTTGTCTAGGTTTCTTGGTAGCTCTATTCGCTACGCTCGGGGGCCCACTGATTCCCCATGGCCCACAGTAGCTGCCGCCGCCGGCCTGTGGAATCAGTGGGCCCGCGAGCGTAGCGAGCGGCACGCATTAGCAATGCGAAAAACTTGCGTTTCTCTGCACTGTGGACTACTGTAGATCTCGGTGAAGTCGCTTGTTTCGTATCGTTGCTGTGCCCTTTCCCTTTCTCCTCTCCCATCGCCGGCTATGAACACTTCACCGTCAATCATCGTTTCAATTTTGTGAATACTTTGACCGGGGTCCATACTCAGACGATTGAACGACTTTGGGGCTCCGCCAAGGTGCGCAACAAACGGCAGCGAGGAACCAGGCGAAGTCACTTGGGATCGTATCTCGTCGAATTCATATGGAGACAGCAGATAGGAGGTGCTTCGCCGTTCGAAGAGATCCTGTGTGCGATTTCCCAGCAACCATGTTTACGCGCTTCTCAACCCTCTCCATCTTTGGATCAGGCTTACTGCCGCTCGCCACCCACCACCACCAACTAGCCGAAGCGGCGCTCTTAGATCGGACTCGGTAAGTCGGCGGGCGTATTTTAGCAAAGTACCTTTTTTCGGAATACGCCCGCCGAATTGAATCACAAAGCGCCAACACGCCATCGCTGTGGCTAGGATGTGTTTTCTGCACGCGTGGTTCCAGGAAACTGCTTGCGCATGCCGCTCGCTACGCTCGCGGTGTCAGTGCTTGCGCCTGCGCCCCCGGCTCCTGTGAATTGCGCCGGCACTATTCTCGTCGCAGTCGCCACTTCCGTGTTGACCGAAATAATTCCCAAAATTCTTGTTGTGTGTTCAACTCTGCGACCAGACTACATCGTGGGCCGCTTCGTTTTCGTTATGGTAGTAGCGCTATCGGGATGGAAAATATTCGAAGAGATCGGATTCGCCCCTAAGTATCGCGGTTGACGGTATTTCACCCAATATGCTTCGTGTCGATGAAGAAGATGTAGCTACCATAGATATTGTCACACTAGTCATGACACCGGAGACCAATTAGCTGTATGTATTCCAAATTGCGGCATTTTCGGCTTCGCCAATCCAATCTCCGGCTTTGGAATCGGCCCTAACAACCAATAACCCAGCTCAGCACACGCTACCACTCGCATACGCCACGGAGATTCAGACAGAGCATCTCACAGTTTTAAATCTCTGAGCACTTTTCGTATCTTTCTTGTGCAAAAACAAACATGGAGACGGATCAGCGAACCCCGAGTGAAATCCCAGCCTTCGAAGCTGTTCGAAGATCGATTTCCTCAATGTTCTGCGATGCAGTGCAGCTTCAGTCACACACCTGAATTCGATCCTCCATCTTCGCGATATGAAGTCAACTTGACGGGCGGCCTTATTTACCACCTCACAAGTTTGTGATGTGATTCTTGAGCTCATTCATACAATCGGAGTATTGGCTGTGATCGTTCTACATATGATCGTATGGTTGCCAACGGATTCTACGGATTCACTATGCCCGCATTAAGCGTACTTGGATACTGTACATTCGCCTGACCGTAGTCCTACGGAACTCACAGTTCAATTTCACATCGAACTAATCCCATGGTTTTTTTTTCTGTGATGGAGGCAAGTTAGACGAACTTCTGGAAATCTTGAAATCCACGCTAGGCCTAACCGTTCCCGAGATATTGATTTTTTTTCGAACTTCAGAATTTTTTTCTCGGGAACGGTTGCTCCGATCGAAAATTCGAAACCACTCACAATTTCGTTTTAATGTCTCCTACTCTCCGTAATTTTTTTTTTGTGTTTCCTCGATGAAAAATGAAGATTTTTGAGATTTTTTTCGGATGCTCTCGAATTTTTGATATGTAGAGAGTGCCGTTCCCGAGAAATTAGTTTTTTTCCGAATTTTTTTTCGAACTTCTGACTCTTCTTCCTCGGAAACGGTAGCTCCGATCAGGAATCTGGAACCACACGCAGGGTAGTCTTGATGTCCTCTACCTCCCGTAGATTTTTTGTGAATTTGTTCCTGAAAATAAAGATTTTCGAGATTTTTTCTGAAATTCGAAAATCCTAATTTTTTGGAATAAATTCACGAAAACCTCGTGAAAGTTAGAGGACACCAAGGCTAACCTGTGGGTGCCTTCGGATGTGCGATAGGGTAGGGCGATAGTCCCCGAGATATGATTTTTTTTTCGATGATTGCTCAACCTATGAAAATTATTTTTTTTGGAACGGGGGATCCAACCCAAAATCTGAAGGCACCCGCAAGTTCATATTGATGTCCCCTACCTTTCATAGAATTTTTGTGGACTTCTTCTCAGAAATGAAGATTTTCGAAATTTTGATGAAAATTTTTATTTTTAGGAATAGTTCCACGATAATTCAATAGAAGGCCGTCTCGGAAACCCTCTGCGTCGCGTTAGGGCCTCCGATCCGGAACCTCTGCGTCGCGTCAGAGCTCAGAGCGCTCAGGCCTCAAGCTCAACTCCCCTCTCGAGTTCCGATCAAATATGTTTAGTGAATATTGTGCTGTTTCAGGTTTTGTTGTGTCTTGTTGGTTGTGCTGGAGAGTATCGTGTTGTTAATACTTATTCCGTCACTCGTCATTCCTTCGCGTCCAAGTCCAAGGGTGAGTCTGCGGTCCGCGTCTGCGACCAGATTTTCAAAATATTTGTGGACTAGAATATTCATTGTTCTTCCTCTCTGCCGTTTCTTCTTTCAATTATCCACTGACTGTACAGATGTCAAGTAATAAGCAGCGTAAGTATTTGAATAATTGAATCCCACAGAACAGTCTCCAGAGGTTTGCAGGTGCCGTGAGTGTTGCATGTGATGTTCTACTTTGTGTAGTACGTACATACATATGTAAACAACAACAACAACAGATCACTGTTGCGTCTGGTGAGTAGTTCCTCTCCATAATCCGAGGCTAATCGACTCCCTTGCAGCGACTTCAGAAAAGGGAAATTGTGAGGAGCAAGCGACTCCTCACAGTGACCACCAGGCTGCGGCTCAAAGCCCTTGCGGAAGTCACGCAAGGACCTCGAATAATGCAGGTGGAGCGAGGGGGAAAGTCACCCTTTCGAAAAACCTTCGCACAAGCCGTGCGAAAAGTTCGAATGGTACACTCATAGCGAAAGGGAAGCCACCCCTCCGCTGCGGAAGCACGGTGAGTTTTACTAATAAACCGTGTGGGCCCCGTATTTGATTGATTATAACTCCTCATGTCGTTCATTCGTCGTGCTTCGTGCTTCACAAATGACGAATGATTTGCAGGACTGAGCTCCTCCGATGAGGAAGAAGCTGGAGCGAGTTCTCCAAAAAAAACTGTTGTGCCTAAGTAGTGAGTATTGTACCTCCCGTCTCTACAGGGTGTTTACCGTAAGCTCGGACAAGCTGGTCGCAGTCACCATTTTGGTTATAGCTTGGCTAAAAATGGGCGTATCGAGGCAATTTTTTTTTCTCGAATTCGCGATTTGAGAGCACTTCAAAGTCAGAACTCAGTTATTTTTCAACCCCCAACTTCAGATTGCTCTCAAATCGACAATTTTCAACGAATAGGGGCCGTTCAAGTTGGTTTCGAAGCGTCTTCTCGCCCTCTTCAAGATGAACACTTTTGTTTTTTGATCGATCGCAAACTCGAAAAACGACGCTCGATACAAAGTACCCGAAAATTCACCCCTCGACCGCCTCGATTTTGGCTCTTCAGAAAAATCCGCGTAACTTCTGAACAGGCCGATTCTGAGAACGCTCCCCATGCATGAATGTTCTCATTTTGATCAGAACTACCCGAAAAAAAGTTTCCACACCAATTTGCAAACTTTGGTTTTCCGACCAAGAAAATCGAAGATCCTCCGTACATTCGTTCACCTTTTGTGGAATAAACCCGCGATTTTACCATGGTTTTGTGCAGTTAGTAGTTTTAATATCACGCGTTTTTCCAGGCGTCATTCTTCACTGCTCGAAGACGATTCCCTGCATGGGACATCGCTCCTTTGAGCTGTTGACGCGCTTCAAGGACGAGGCTAGCGCCAAGAATCTCTTCAAGTCGCTGCAGAGATCACTCGCTCGTGTCGGCTTGGGGCTCACCGACATCCGAGCCCTTACAACAGATGCCGCAACAGTTATGCGGAAACTTGGCCGGCTGATGAAGACGGCGGTGGCACCCCGCATATTCTACCATCAACTACCATCTTCTACCTTGCACATGGTTTGCATCTGGCTGTAATGGATACATTCAAGGAGGAGAATCGCCCCCACAATGGCCCTGCGGAGAATGAGGAGGAGGAGGACGCAGACGCTGGGAACGGGCTGGGGCCCGAAACCTAGCCTCTAGTCGACACGCTGGATGAAGAACCCGCAGATAAGGATATTTATGATTTCTGGCGATGTGACTCAATTCTGAACAACTTTCCCACGTGTGATCCAACGAGTGTACTTTCTCCATCGTCCGACTGATTCCCACATCCATGAACTCACGGGCTGATTAATTTTCTGTAAATTATATTCATTTTCAGAGGAGCTCCTTGCGGAAGAGCTTGTGGTCGCGGGCCATCACCAATTCCGCGGAAAACTCGGCAATATCGTCGAAAAGGAAGAAAGTCGCGTCTTCAACAAAAGTGGAAGTCTTAACGATGAACTCATTGAGGTCGCCGAACAGCTCAACTGCAACATGAAGCTTGCCGTTGACATGAAGACCAGGTGGAACTCATTACTCCACATGTTTCGCAACTTCCTCCACCTGAAACCTGCGCTAGAACGGTTTTACAGCAATAACCCCAAGAAAAGAGGCCCGTTTCCGATCGTACATGAAGAAATTCGTCAAATTGAGCGTTTGGTAACGTGCCTTAGTCACGTCGAAGAGGCATCAAAACGCCTCAGCAACGCTTTATACCAAAAGTGCTTCGGGCGGTCCGCCCCGGGCGCCATTTCTTCTAGGGGCGGCATTTCGGGGGACTTCGATGACTCGCTGTTACTTTTTAATGCACGACTGTTTTTCGACTATTCATAACAATGTTCGATCGTAGCTTCGTTGAATTTTCTAGCTCTTTCCGAGAGCCGACGTTACTTTTATCGCTTCGAAGTTCGAACATGGCTTCTGGAAGCGTTCTGATCCAGGGAGCATTCTCATCGAAGGGCGGCAAAGTATGGGACCGCCCCGGGCGGCACTTTGGCACGGTACGCGCCTGTTCAGACTCCTCCAGCGGAAGGGAGTTGCCTCAAGGCTGGCGAGGTACCTTCGCAAAAGGGACGCCGGCACCAAACTAGAGGACTGGCTCGAGGAAATGAGGACGGGGACACTGCCGGATGGAAAGGAGAAGCTCAGAGATACCTCCGAGGAGCTCGGGGATTTAAAAGAAGAACTCGGAGCGTTCCTACGTGAGCATTGAAACAGCCCTGGCGGTGCTCCTCTCGCCGCAGGAAATCGCTCCGAAGATTTGAGGAACAGAGACGAGGACGAGAAAGAAGGAGAGAATATCGAGAGTCCGGAAATGCTCATGGAACGGCCCAGAGATGGAGGTTCAAGAATGTGGCCTGAAGAATTCTACGAGACTTTGGATGTCCTGCAGCCAACAAGCGTGCCAGCGGAGCGTTTGTTCAGCAAGGCGCGCCTCTCCGGGCGTTACAACCAGGAGAGCCAGAGTGATGAGCGCTATGAAGAATATCAGGCGCTGAAGAGCTATATTTCCAAGGATAAGGAGAGCGATACAACTGAAGATGAGACTGCTTAAAGATATTGATCTCATTCATAAACATAATTTGCATATTTATCTCGAATCGATCAAGCCAATCGATGCACTAATATAAAAACAAAAACTGAATAAATAATATATGAAATATATTCCTTCAATCTGAAAATACTTGTGTTTTCATTTCGTTAGATCTATGCCGTAGATGTATGTTGAATTGTACCAATCCTAGTATTCGATGGGGGAGACGCGGAGGAAGGCTAATAGGGAGACCAGGGGACCTCTCAACGCCAGGGGAATAGGAATTAGATTTCCGTTGAAGGAAAACGGAAATTTGATTCTTTTTGTTGCCGCCCAGAGTCGGAAGATCCTCTGCATTTTCGTAAATCATGTGCAGCGCGTGCTCATTGCGTCCAGTATACTCGGAACAATCAAGATCCTCCTGCTAATTTCCGTTTCCCGTTAACGGAAATTGGAAAATTGGGAACTTTTGTATGAATGATCGTGAATCTTGCTTTAGCTACTGTATTCAATTCAGAAGTCGGTATGGGGAGTTTAAGCTAAGATCAGAGCGCCTCTATCAGCACCTAAGACCATGGGAATCGGAATTGAATTTCCGTTAACGGAAAATGAAAATTCGATTTGTATCCCCAAGAGCCCGGTGACGCGTAAAGCTCGGCGAGGCGTCCGATGATCTCCCGCATCGCGTCGGAACATCTGCAGTTCGTCCTCGACGCGTCGAGTACTTTAGGGATTATCGAGACCCTTCAGTGGTTTTCCGTTTTCCGTTTATGAACTTGAGCACATCAATAAGCGGAGGAAAAGAAATCAAATGAGATTTCCGTAGTAGCTGCGAGTGAACTGGAATCAAGCCTATTGCCTTGTCAATTTCTTTCTTCAATATTCTTGTCAAAAAAGAAAGAACTCGCTGAAAAAAAAGAAGAACTCGCTGATAGGGACCTCTCGGGCATGCGACTATGCCTCATGGAGAGAAACAGAATCGCATTCCGAGTACGATACGTTTCAAATAGCAAGCAGCTTGAGCTCAAGAAGGCCCCGAAGCAGAATGCAGCATTAAATTCATCTGAGCTTACATTTGCCTCTGTGCACTTGCGGTTGTTCCGATCGGCTGAAAACGCAATGCCTCGATTAGAATTTGGAAACGTTACATGTGACACGCGGATGGTCATAGACCAGACAGAAATCAGAAACAGGTTTAGAAGAACACTCACTTTCAAATCTCTTCGTTTTTATGGCGGCTTGCGTCCTGTATTGCTCAGTCTCAGCGGCATCTTCGAGAACCTCGACTCTGAGTTCCTGTCCCTTGATTGTGAGTATACCGGATTTCTCCAATGTTGCGTACGCGGTTTTAGCACCGTTTTCCTCCGAAAACCTTAGTATCGCCTGTAACGGTCGAGAACGTTAGTGCGCCCGGACCTTCGTTTCTCGTTCGGCAGGCAAATTTTTCGAGCTAGAGACATGTCACAGAGACCAGAGTTCTGGCACTCTGATTTGTTAGGAGTACGAGAACGCTCGTGTTCTGCTCGTTATGCGAGCGTTGTTCAGCGCGCAGATTTCAGACGCATCTGCATGCTCTTGTTGCACTCGCCTATTCCGCAGCGGAAGTTTCATTAGCACAAGTTCTCACCTTTTCCTCATCGGGGAAAATTTCCACGTAAGCAACCTTGTTCTCAGCCTTGTTTTCTCCTTTATTGAAATGTTCTTCGATGTGTTGGAAAGTGATCTCGTACTCTTTCTTGATGCCAGTCAAGATCGTGAGACAAGAAGAGGAGAGGTCATTCTCGAGATGGCCAGCAGGCGAAGATTGACGCTGGCGAACGATGAAAAAGAGCCCACATTTCGGAGTCGCGGCGTGGAGTCCTTCCTCGACCTCACACTCTATACGGAGGAGTCCGCTTGCGGGGTTGCAGACTGGAGGGTCCTCAGCGATGAGACGCTGAGTGATCACAGATACATATCCTTCAATATCGGAATGATACCGCCGGGAGACGAGAACACGGAGTGCTGTGCGAATAGATGGCAGTGGAACCCGCGGAAAGTGGACCTGGACAAAGCCCGGGAGGTCATGTCGAATCGCTGCGCCCAGGGCCAGCAACCAGCGCAAACGCCGGAGCAGTTGGTCATGATTCTGGAGGAAGCATGCAAGGAGTCCTCCAAAGAGAGACCACCGAGAATGTACGACACCAGGAGACCTAGGTACTGGTGGACAGCTGAGATTGCTGCGGCTCGGAAGGAATGTGTGCGGCTGCATCGCTAGAGCTACCGGCGTAGAGGGCAACCGGGAACGGCTGAGCTCGCACGGGAGCAGTACAAAATGGCGAAGAAGAGACTGCGAAAACAAATCCTGAGGAGAAAGGAGGAGTGATGGCGGAAACTGTGCGAAGAAGTGGAGAGAGACACGTTCGGAAAGGCGTATAAGATCGTTCTGAGGAAAATCGGTAGCGGAGTCCCAGAGATGCCACCAGAGCTACTGGGAAGAGTTATCAAGAAACTCTTTCCCGTGCGACCGGTGCTGACCTGGACGTTCACGGAGAACGAGGACTTCAACTTGAGGAGGAAGTGAACGTCCACGAAGTGATGCAGGGCAGCAAAGAGGATGAGCATTGGCAGGGCTCCGGGGGTGGACGGAATTCCCCCAGAGATCACGAAGATTTTCATAGAGGACTATGGTCCCGCCTTCGCTGCCCTGGCCAACAAGCTGTTGCGAGAGGGAAACTTCCCAGAGGTCTGGAAGACAGCCCGACTGGTGCTTCTCCCGAAGCCATGGAAGCCGGCTGACGATCCATCGTCCTACCGGCCACTATGCCTGCTCGACACCGCAGGGAAAGCTCTCGAGATGCTGTTGGTACGCAGACTCACTGATGAGCTCGAAGCGAAAAAGGCTCTCGCGCAGAGCCAATACGGTTTCCGCGCAGGCAAATCCACGATCGACGCGATCAGTAGAGAGGTGGACTCGGCAAGGGCAGAGAGAACAAAGACACGGAGGAGCAGGCGATTCTGCATGGTTGTGATGCTCGATGTTCGCAACGCGTTCAACTCGATGCCATGGGAGGTGGTCATGGAATCGCTGCGGCAAGCGGGTGTGTGTGCGGGTTAGTGAAATAGTGCCTGATTATTCCAGCCCACGACTTTGTTGCGCAAATATCATCGAAGTCATCGAGCTCCGATCAATTTATCCATGGATTGATGAATAATGCCTAAACTTCCAAGCTCTACTTATGACCAGAGGTGTGCGCCGTGGTACTTTTTCACAGCGGCGGCGGCGGGCGAAAAAATGAGCGGCGGCGAAGCGCGCCGCGGCGCGCCACGCCGCCTACTTGCGCCGTGTCATTTTATAGGCGTTTTGCGATGGAAATAACAACGGTTTCCATCAACCCATTGCAAGAATAGGTCCAACGGAGAATACTTATGTACTACCTCAACGTAATTCTGTAGCAACTATCGCAACAGCGGAACGCAAGCATGCGAGGGAGACAATGAGGAATGCACGCACGTCGACGAAGTTTATGAGTTCACAATTAGATTTATGATAATGTGTTAAACGGTGTCCGAGCCGACTCGAGATCAGACAAACTTAGACGGATCGTGTACAGAGATGCCACTAAAAGTCAACTCCTCACTGCGGATTGCGGAACCCACGATCAGAGTCGAACGACACTTCGCTGTAATCAGACCATCGATAACAACGGAGTATGGCAGGACTCTGATACTGAATTTCACAATCCTCAGTGAGGAGCTGACGTCTAGCTACCGCCAGCAAAGTACCTAGGGAAACTTTTGAATGGCCGCAAATATACATATTCGGACCAACTAAATTTTCGGACACATATTGAGGACCATCGGCGGCGTGTCGCGGATGATAGTTGTCGATCACTTCTCCCGAATTCGAATCCCACTTGGTTCCCGCGCCACGGCGCGCTGCCGTGAAATCAGCCAGCGGCGGCTCGGCGAAGCGCTTTTCGCGGACCCCGGCGCCCGGCGACGGCTCCGAGGACCCGAAGCGCCGGCGCGCCGCGGCGCGCCGCTCACCGCGCACCCCTCTGCTTATGACACAGACCCATCTCGCCGAGTTCTTCGTCTCCAGTAGGTTCTTCTTAGCTTTCTTCGAAGCGCCCTTCTCGGCCACTTTCTTGTCGGAGTACTCCTGTGCCATCAGGAGGAGCAGCTCAGCGTCCTGACGCCGCCATTGAGTCGCACGAGTGCATTCTGTACGTGAACATAGCTCCTTCCGTACACGAGGAGATCGTCTGCATACAATAAAATCTTGACTGCTGGCCATGCACCATATATTTCGCGAGGTAAATCTCTGAGAAGAACCGAAAATAACAGAGGAGATAAATTATCGCCTTGACTGACTCCGGTCGTCTGTGAGATGCTGGGCAGGAGGGAGGTTCCATCATCTATCACGATGTCGTTCTCCTGGAGGACGTTGAAGAGAAGGCGGAGGACGTTGGGTGGCACGCCGACCTCTACCAGGATGGACAAGACGGTGTCTCTCGGGCAGATATCGAAGGCAGAGCGGAAATCAACAAAAACTGCAAAGGTTGAGCCCTTCTGCTGCTCGAGCGCTCTGTGGATATCCTCCAGCAAAGCCCTCGAGGCAATTGCTGTGGAGTGATCACTCCTAAACCCATGCTGCTCCTCGGGTATCGCGCCCCGAGCTTCAAGGAAGGTAGAGAGGCGGTCTGTGAGGAGGGATGACAAGAGCTTATAGCAGACACTTTTTCTGGAAATCCCTCTCCAAGAGCTAGGCAGAGTTGAGTCCCCTTTTCCCTTAGGGATCACAGACATGACGGCACCGCGCCAGTCGTCCGGTAGCTTCCCTGCGCGGAGACACTCATTGAAGAGGGCAGCAGTCCAACATGGTGCCAGACACTGCGTGTCCCTGATGTACTCGTTGCAGACTCGATCGGATCCGACGGCTTTGTTCGACTTCAGACGGCGAATAGTATTCAGAACCTCCGCGACCGTGAAGCAGCGATCTTTCGAACTCGGTGCCCGCGTCCCAAACCGCGTGGTACGAGAGAACACACAGTGGAACCGTGGAGCTCAAAGCGAACATCTCGTTGAGGTGACTCAAGAGAGTGTCGGTGCCTTGCATCCTAGCCATTTACAGGGCTGTCTTTCCGCATCCGCTCTGAGCTGAAGCTCCTGCTTCGCTGCGTGCTCATCTTTGCGCAGTTTGTAGGTTTTGCGGTACAACGATCTGAAGGTAGAAGCCAGCTTTTGGGCCGCCGAACAGATCTCAGCGAGCTGCTCGGTCAGTTGTTGCATCGGGGATTCGACGAAGCAGCATCTCAAAATCCATCCTACGGGGCATCGCGGTCTCTCTGGGCCTCCTGCGAGTTGCAATCGGTATCGTGAGATCTATTGCAATGGGCATAAGCGGGAGAAGATGTCTGCCCTCGCGCAACGAGAAGTCATCACCAAGAAACGTCACCTCATCCTGGTTCACGTTGACCGCAAGCAAGTCGATAACCGAAGAGCCGGCGTGACTCTCGAACGTGGGGAATGTTGCGGGGTTCACGACCCAGCATCCGAACTCCTCTGGGGCTTCCTTCAGCGCTAGAGTTCGGGGGGACCGGGGAAGATCCCATCGCGTGTCAAGGTCGCCCGCGATGACCAGGGGCGCTCTTGGATTGAGGTAACACAAACCCGTCGTAACTTTGTCGAGTAGATCACAAGTTGATTCAGTATCCGACGGTCGCACGTATGCAGCGAGTATCGATAAGTATTCGCTTTTTAGCACGACGACATTGTCCTCAGTCACGCTGACCGAGAGATCGCCGGCTCGGCGGTTCCAAAAGATAGAAACACCTCCCGATGGCCTTCCGGGACCCGGCGTCTTCCGAGCGAGACAGTGTGCGGCGTAATTGTTTTCTAAGTTGAAAGAGGACAGAGCCCACGTCTCCGTCGAAATCAGAATATCGATGCCTTTGAGGGCAGTGTCCGAGAGCAGTTATAGGACACCAGCAACTTCCACATTCCTCTGGACTATTCGCAGCGTCTCGATCGCCTGTTGGGGCTTACAAGCAAGGACCCTGTGAAGGCGTCTAGCGCCTTGAAGATAGCATCAGCACCACATGAAGCAGCACCCACACTACACACACGGCGAAACCACGCTAGTGAACTTATTTAGCTCTCGGTAATCAACACAAAATCATTTTTCTTGACGAGAACGACCAGGCTAGCTGTTCCATGGACTAGAGGACTCCCTGACGATACCCTGGGCAAGGATTTTTTTTACTTCCATTCCTATGATTTCTTGCTCCTTGGGGGCATACCGTCTCGTGTATCTGCTTCTGACTGGTTCGTGGTGGCCAGTATTGATCGTATTTAAGTGAGTCTGTCTGGGTGGTTCGTCTTTTTGCGGAAACAACGCTGGAAATTGTCTGAGAATTTCGTTTACGGATGTGCGCTCGGTTTCGCTGAGCGCGCTGTTGATTCGGCTGTCGATTCCTTTGAGCGTGTCTGCCGCGAGTTTCTGTTCGTTTCGATGTTCGACGTTTCGGCTCAACGTCGCCAAGATCGGGTTACTGGGTTCGTTCGCGATTTCATGATCCGTCGCGATATGCATGTCTCGAGGAATTGTGATGTGCTCGTCTGTGTGGTTCCCGAAAAGCAACGAACTCGATCTTCTTTCCAGCAAGACGAGCGAGGCTGCGAATATTGCGTTTTTCTTGAGTAATAAAGCTTTGGATGGCTCGACTAGTATTGGATCTTGGGCTTTTCCAATAATATCGGCTCGTACTTCGACTCTTGACGCCGTTTTGCCTTCTATTCTAATCGTGTGCATCGCACATTATCTAATTTTCATTAAGCTCTCCTTGACTATTTGCATGGCTCCCATGTTAAATTGTTTGAGCGATGTGTGAACGTTTGGATCGATCTAGAAAATCATCTCCTATGATCAGATCTGTCGCTAAATTGTCAATTACTACGAATTCGTAGGGTACGAAATTAGTTGATTTATTGATTCTGACCCAGAGTACGCAGGAGCCCTTGCGGCTTGTCCTTCAGGAAAGGTGAGTTGACCGCTGAGATGTCGGCGCCTGAGTCCAGCAGTGCGCTTGCTTGCGATTGGTCTTTGATTCGGACGTTGATCCTGTTACTTCGAAGGAATGCGGCGTAAGCACCTCTCGAAGAGGAGGCTGACAATGAGGACAGGTGATTCAGTTTCCCTGGTTGTGTGGGCGGGCTGGGATGTAGCCATCTGCACGGCTGTAACGATGCTTGCCGATGTGACCAACTCGGTTACACCAGTTGCAAACCTTCCGCAGCACCAGCACCAGATCGGCAAACCTTCCGGGGTTCTGCGGTTCCCGGTGAAGAGCGAATGCGGCTGACGTTGAAATCGCCCTTCGGGCACGATGATCAGTGGTGACCTGCGTGCTGGTGGGTTGGCCTGTGGCTCTCTGCGCTCAGCAGGTCGTGCAGGCCGGTGACCTTCTCCGCGACACGTGTCGCGCAGGAGATCTCGCTCGTGGCGGAGATGCCACGCGCACGGGTGAGCGTGAGCGAGCGATCGCACCCACCGCGATCTGATCACCCTTGGGGTTCACGAACGGCAGAGTCTCGTCGAGCTGGGTGGCGTGGTCGCGGAGCTCGTCGAGTGTTTGAAGCGATTTGCTCATCAGGATTGCAGCTTGGGTTGCTGGGAACATTTTGATGAACCGCCGAATCATCTCTCCTTCCGCCTTTTTCGGGTCGAGCTGTTTGCAGAGCTTCGCCACCGCTTCGAGGTGGGTCACGTACGGTTCGTTTTCCGTCAAAATGAGCCTGTCGAGCTTCTCGCGAGCGGCTTCGCTGCGTTTGACTGCGCTGATGAATCTTCGCTGGTTTCGAACTCCGGCCAGGAGGTGAACGCTTCACCGACGTTGTCGTACCCGTCTGCTGCCGTGTTGGTGAGGCTGAATGGCACGGCACGGAGTCTTTGATCGTCATTGTGGCCATTGAAGGCGGCCGTTCGGTTGAAATTTTTCAACCAGCCGGCACCATCCGCCCGGCCGTCGAATTTTGGAGCTTCTTTGGGCGTTTGCACCACAAACGAACGTAGCTGTTGAGTCACGTTGCTGATTTTGGCGTTATGGTCTGTTTATGTATGTGGTCGGGCATTGTTGTTTGCTGTGATAGATTATGATCTGCGGATGGATTATCAGCTGTTGTTTGTGTATGTGAATTTGATGTAAACCAAATTTGAGATTGAATCGAGTGAAATGCGAGTAAGTTAGTTATGGCAGTTTGTCCTCGTGAATATAGTAAATTTAAGTATAGTGGCCAGGTTGGATTTTGTGTGATTGCGTGAAAATGATGATAGTCTAAATATGTGAGGGCTTCTTCTAAAGTGTAACTGTTGGCTATGGCATGCAAAAGTGAATTATCTAAGGATTGCGAGGAATTAGCTTCATTTCTAAATGTTTGATACCATGATTGCCGGAATCGCCCTAGTGGTGGCGATTCCGGTACATCTTTGAGGGAGGAATCGGAATCAATGACAATTATTTCTGGTAATATTTGTTGAACTGCCTCATCTCTGGGAGGTTCGGCCTCCTGCTCATTCTGAGGTTCTACCTCCTGATTTCTCAATTCTCTTCTTTGCAATTTGGCGAAATAACGTTCCCACCTGTAAGCGTGCGTTGGGGCTCTTCGGCGATCAATACGTCTTCTTCACTTCCACTGACCCTCAGTGCCTACTGATGGGTATTTATTCGATATTCTCACTCTTCAATTCGTACACTCTTAACACTGTGTCTCTCTCTAGCTCTCACAGCTCTGACTGACTGCTGCTGTCAGCTTCTCTACCCTCATTCTCTAATTCGCGTTTCCCTCATTCTCTAATAGACGTTCTCTTTGAACATGCTTCTCTTCGATTCTCACACACCGTTCTTTCAGGTTAATACTTCCCACTTCAATTCTCATTGGTGAGAGAAGTGTTTTAAAGAACCGATAACCTTCTACCGAGCGGATTGTGCTAACTCGCACATGGAAGTGCCGTTTGAGCGTTCTGCATATGGTTCGATATGCTTTCCGTTGCAAACGTCGTTTTTCGTAAAAAACTTCGAAGTTTGAAATTTGTGAGCTCACATTGAGTTTTGCAGTTATCTCCTCGCGTGTGACCTTTCGATTCTTGTCTCTCTCTTGGAATCATGATTTGCCAGTTTGTTTTCTTCCGATGGACGGCGATTTCTTCAGATGAAAGAGAGGATTCGGACGGCTGGTAGGTGGAGGAGAACATGTCGAGCTGTAGAATTAAATTAGAATTTTTCAATATATTTCTAGTTTTTTTTTTGAAATTCCCAAAAAGCTCGGTTTTTAAGGTAAAATAAGTTGAACATACCTTGAGAAAATCGATGACCATTTCTTACTTTAACAAATGTTAATTTTGAAGGCAGTCCTGAGACCGCTGGGAAGCCTAGTGGGGAGTAGGGACCTCGAGGCACATCTCGGCCAATTTTTAAGACCGGGAGAGCCGGGGAGAGTATTTTTCTATGTGGGAGAACTTCTACGATTTCGAGCAAAACCGAGGGAAAACTCATACGGCCAAGAATGATACCAAGAGCTCTTATTTGGCCCCAAAAAAGTGTTGAATGCGAAAGTAGTAAAGGATTGTGACTCACTAGTAATGACTTGCTCCATGCCCAAAGATGTTCTCGAATGATTATTCCTGTTATTCGCGCCACAACCGAGGGTCCTCCCCGTGTTGACATTTTGGGATCTCCGCTGCAGCTTTGCAATATGATATTCTCGAAAATCAAAGTACATTCCTACATCCTAACAATCGACGAACATTTTGCACCATCCATGAAATTGCCGACATGAATTTTTTCCACCTAATTTCGCGTTTCCTCCCACAGTGCGGCGGCGCGAATCCTCTGTGACACTCTCACAATATCTCATCGAGTTCATGTGGCGACAGAACTTGAAGGGTCGAGATGCTTTCCACGCGATTCTCGAAGCTATTGCCGGACTGCGCCCAACTCAAACTCACGTGGATCACTGTTATCATCGACAGGCTCCCTTTCCACTCCAGGCATCGCCAACGCGCCATCGCGGCGTGTTTAGAAATCGCTCGGTAAGTCGGCGGGCATCAAGTACCAAAGCGAAATTTTCGGGTTAGGCGGGTTGCGAGTTGGAACTCGCCAACACACCAGGCACCGACTCGAGCATTCTTTCGGTGTGCTGGCGCCCAGGCATCTGCTTGCGCGTGCCGCTCGCTACGCTCGCGCTCCAAATGATTCCTAGTGCGCCCGCTGCAGCCATCAGGCACACATGAGTGACGCCTGCATAGTTTTCGCTGAGCTCGCCATCCCTATGTTTACGTTCAGTGATAACTCGCTACCCGCCTAACCGTAAAGAACCGACGAGACTGCGTCTTTCTACTGTTCAGTGATCTCCAGAGGCAGGTGACGTTCTAGCGAACTCGAGTCTCGGTCAATTTTCCAGTGGAATAATTCCATCACCTGGTTTGACGTCCGACCCTTGGTGTCGACTACAGGGAAGCTTGCGAGCCGGATTTTGTTGCCAAGATATCCTCTCGAACAGTTTGATCTATCCGGCCTCAAGACAGATTGGGCGTAGGCAAGGGACATGAGAATCTGATTCGACGTAAATCAAGCTGAAGACGTCCCACATCCAGAGTTCGAGAACGTTGGAATTCCGAGAGCGACAGATACGTCTTAACAAGAAGCTAGGTCACGAGCTAGTTTCGGAATGACATGTTCTCTCCTCCTTCTAAAGTGGTGATTTATTTTTTTCTCTTCACTCTGTCCACAGCTCTCTTAGTGGAATCCGGGAAAGACCGCATTCGGGCCATGGTGTTTCGCCTGAGACCCCGGTCGTCCAGAATTTCGATGGGCTTCGGTCCTCCTCTGGAAAGTGTCCCAGTCTTCGAATGAGTAATTTCCAGGGTACCTATAGATCGCGTTGCCGTCCTGATCATCCTGATTGTCCGGTGCTTTGACGAAGTATATACTCTTAGGGCAGGCCTCGATATGACTGTAAGTGGAATGAAGTGAGTGCTCTGCGATCCCATATTATGAGTCGAAGAACGGTAAGTTTGTCGAGATTCCGCAATTTTTGCCGCGGCGACCAACTTACAGCCCTTCGGTGAGGATTTTTATACGGACTTCCATATGGACGGGATCTCGCGAATCAGATCGAAATTCAAAACTCCATACTCTTCACAATCGACGTGTCTATAATTGAAGTCGAAACACACTGCAATAGCACTCAGAATCTTCACGTCTATAGGATATGCCATTGAACCGTAGAACCGAACTCTGTGCTTGTGATGACATCGACATTTGGGCAACTTCCCGAGCACGTCTCTAAACTTTCTCGAGGCGCAGTTCTTTGTGTGCACTATGCCATGTTGTGCCATGTCCTGGAGATCCTCGTTTGTTTGCCAAACTGAATCGGAGAAAAAAGAATTGAGTCGCTGAATCTATTTGTTGCCTCAAGTATCAAAACCCGTCCTCGAAAATGAGTCAAAGTGCCGCGGAGAAGTGTGCTGTTGATACTAGGGGGAGTAAACAAAGAAAACTGGATTCCATATTTGGAAGAATATTTGGTCATCTCATCCAGCCCGGGTTCAATTTTGCGAAGGGAGTTAATTTCTGAGGCTTGGACTTCCTGAGCCTTCACTTTCTTGTGACCTCGTTCTCGATCTCTTCATAAAAAAAACAGTGACAAATAATCTCTTCGGCTCGCGCGCGTTAAAGATGATTTGTGGACACGTACCACAGTTACCGCATCCACCGCAAAAATGTAGGGGCTCCGACGACTCGCGGAGCTGCAGAGCCAAGAGCAAGTAGTGCCCGGACTCGGAATATCAAGACCAAGGGCAGCCGATGGTCGAGGCACACGCGAAGCAGCGAGACCAAGGGCAAGCAACGCCTCAGGTTGCTATTTTAAGGCCTCAGGACTAATACAGTCAAGTCTCACTAAATCACAATTTTTGGGAAGTCCAATTCTGGAAATTTTCACGACTTATGAGTAGAGCTTCGAAACAAACAGACATTTTTTCTGCGAAAACCGGACGTGCGACCGGACGGACATTATAGGGAAAAGCGAACAGAGAAACCGGACACCTCAGATTCGGATTCAGATTAGATAGAAGAAGAATCGCACTGGAATATCTCACGGAAATCAGTCCTCTTTTATTCGTCGAAGAGAATCTCAGAGTTGAACTGTATGGAGAGATATCTCTTCAGGTTTAGCTCCTTGAAACTATGCCTGCGATCGGACAGTAGATTTTTGTACAGAGAAAACGAACGCTCAACCTCGGCATTGGAAAAGATGGCGTATTTGTAAACATCTGCTTCATTTTTTGGCAGTTTTTGAAGTTTGTTAAGGTCGGGATTGTCGCCTAGTATGTCTTCAATCGCTTGGCGAGGCGTCCAGTTAGGTTTGATCGGATTCCGTCCAGTATGGATAGTTGCCTGTCTACGGGAATCGAGCGCGACTCCAACTCCTTGATAGCTCTCGGGAGCTCCTTGAACTTAGAGATCGCGTTCAGCTGAACTTCCAGTTGTGGATTTTTGCTGTGAACACCATTTTTATTGAAAAATGGGGGGGGGGGAGGATTGATCGATTAACAGTATATACAATACAATATAAGAACCGATGGAACGGCCGTTCATCCGTTGACTCGAGACGAGGCCCGCCACGGGTACATGTGCTTGACACGGCTTGTTCTGGGGCGCGTCTTCGGACGGAGAACGAAACCTCTACGGGTGTTACTGGCAGTCAGATCGAAGTATTCATCAAATTGCTCTATTCATCAAATTGGATGCTCTAAGAGATACTTGAGAGATGTACTGTCCGCGGCTCTAGCATCGATCTTGGACACAAACAACTTGAGAGTCTCGAAGTTCTCGTGATGATGGAATGCGGTCTCCAAAAAGCTCCCCCAGCCCGCAACAACAGGTTCCGGAGGTAAGGGCTTGTCTCCGAGAAGCTCTTGATAGAGGTCCGAGCGCGCTTTTGAATAGGAGAGGACGCTTTTCATCCTCGCAACCAATGAGCTTACTTTCGGGCAGGAGTCGCGGATGGTTTCACAAATTAGATGCAATCCATGTGCGAAGCAAGTGACATAAAGAAAGTTTTTGTAGAAAACTCGCAGTTAGGGATCGCAAAAGAACCGCCAAGCGGAACCGCCGAACCGCGGGTATTCCCCTGGCGGCGGGTAATACCCGCGGGTCAAGCTCTCGCCTCGGAACCGCGGGTACCCGAAGATCCTGGCGGGTTACCCGGGTTACCCTGGTTACCCGCCAGGATCTTCGGGTACCCGCGGGTACCCGCCAGGATATGCGGGTAGTCCGCGGGTACCCCCTAGGAGCCGCGGGTACCCGCGACTACAGACCGCGATTTTCAGGATCTCAGATCTCATTTTCAGGATTTCAGAAAAAAAAAATCCTAGGATTGCTTCAAAAATTACGGAATTAGGGCCGGATTCGCAGTCCATCTGACGGCAATACCCGCCGGGCAGGCGAGTACCCGCAGATTTCCGGCGGGTACCCGCGGGTACTCGCAGTTCTTAGGATAATGCCCGCGGGTACCCGCGGCCTCCGAGGGGAACCGCGGTTCGGCGGTTCCGCTTGGCGGTTCTTTTGCGATCCCTACTCGCAGTTCTCTCCCGGCGGCGATATCCGAACGGCATTGGTCTGTTCCCAGTAATTTGAGCAGACTGGGATCCTCCGGAATACTCATGACAACTCGATTGACGATGCCCGGGAGAGTTGAAGCATTCGCAGATTCGATGGATTCTGTGTCGTACAGCAAAGGAACCTCCGGTTTTCCACTGAGAGGAATCACAACAAGAGGAATCACTATTCGTCTGCTAGCAAGACGACAGGTGGATATTTTCTCGACTTAGAAAAAAGTGGGAAAAAGTGGGTGAAAGTGAATAAAAACTTTGGTGAGTGACGGTGATAGACAATCTAGGTGCCAGCGAAAGGAACTGTGCGAACCTAGGACAACATCGTCGGCGAATAGAGCACGTAAGATATGTACCCTAAACTCGCGCGTAATAAGAACGGTGCGTAAGAAGAACCTTGCGTATCAAGAACCTCACGGAAGAAGAACCTCGCGTATGAAGAACCTCGCGTATAACGAACTCTCCATATTAAAATAGAGTTCTTCATAAGCGAGGTTCTTCATACGCGAGGTTCTTCTTACGGAAGGTTCGTCATACGCGAAGTCATTTTCCCATTTCTGGGGTTCGTCATACGCGCGAGTTTAGGGTACATGAAAAGTATCCAGCGAGCTAAGCCTAAAAGTGCGCGTGTGTGGCCGAGCGAAAGAATCGAAACCACAATGAATCAGGAAGAAAGAAGACCCCGGCCGGAGTCAACACCTTCCTATCTGCCTGTAGTAGGTGCAAAGGACCACCTACACAGGAGATGACACAGGAAGTTAGGAGAGCGTGCTGCATGGTGATGGCAATGAACAACATCAACAGACGGCTCGCGGAGGAAAACGACCGGCTTCGGTCAGACAATGCCGAGTTGAAACTCAAGATGATGTCGATAGGGCCGGAGTGTGTAGATATGAGCGACGATGAACAGCTCCTCAACCCGGAAGCAGCAAATACCCAAACCGCGCCAGAAGCGGGGCGGGGTGAACAGCTGATACCGGGACGGCGCCAATCCGAACAGCTGACACAACAACAGCAGCCGAGGCGGGAGAGGAGGTCGCCCATTGTGATGTTCGCCGGTGATAGAACACTGGCGGCGCTGAAGAACCCCAAAGCCGGAGACAACTTGATGTGTGTTTTCGGCGGACCAGCGAGTACGACCTGGAGGGAGTTCAGGGGTAAGAGCACACAAGAAATGTGCTCCGAAATCAGCAAGATCGTGGCGAGGGAAGAAAAATCCCAATTCCACGTTATGTGTGTATCAGGAATACACGACATCGAGACGGCTAAGAAAAATCGACAACTTCTCGCGGTACACAGGCAGATAATTGAACCGCTAGTACACCTGAAGACCAGAATGGGGCAAATTCAAACCCTGTCCTGGATGAGGATGATCCAAGACTCCGAGTGCGATATAACGCCGAGTGTGAATGAAGCCGTTCTACAGTCAAAGGAAGTGACGACAGGGACAATAAGAGTCCTGGACGTTCGCGACCTCGAACCGGATTGCTTGTGCAGACGACCAGGTAAAGACAAAACCGAGCTTTCCAGTCAGAGCACAAAAGGGGTGAAGGTCCTGGAGGATCGAATCACCCATCATCTGAAGACAGTCTCTGGCCTTCCCGCAGACGAATTAGAGCTGAGGAGAGTGGCAGGAGCGCAAGCTCACGAGACAAGAAAACAGAACTTGCTGCGCAAATATGGGACACACGCCTACACCCAGACATCCGAGGCGATGTTCCGATACATTGCCGACGAGATGCAACCGGTGAGCATACTCGTAAATAGAAACGATGGCTCCCCGGTTGAGGATAGGCAGAGATTCGACCAACCTGGCCCGTCCAGGAGAAGCGAATCCAGAGAACGGGGAAGGAGGACGAACAGAGCCTACTACCCGGAGAGAAGAAGACAGTCCCAATCCCGATCCCGATCGAGAGCTCACCGCGAACAT
Source organism: Neoseiulus cucumeris (assembly GCA_021527715.1). Classification (NCBI taxonomy): domain Eukaryota; kingdom Metazoa; phylum Arthropoda; class Arachnida; order Mesostigmata; family Phytoseiidae; genus Neoseiulus; species Neoseiulus cucumeris. The sequence continues at coordinate 297,361 of JAJSRV010000114.1, forward strand.
AATCGCTCGAGAAGCCGAAATCCTCGGGGCGAATATAATCGCTCAAGGAGTCGTGATTCAAGAAACTCGTCACAAAACAGGCGAGTATGGTTCGATCAACGGAGGGAGGAGAGAGGTCACAGGAGAGAATGGGAGGAAAGACCCCAAAGGCACAATGAAGCCAGAGGGGAGCCCCAACGACCAAGACAACAGCATCAGCAACAACAACAACATCAACGACAACAACCGAGAAGGAACACCGAGGGCCCACCGGGGGGAGGAAGAATCCTCACGGTGAGGAGCAACCCTCAACAACATTCCTAATCGGAGGTGGAGGCGCCGAGGAGGGGGCCGGGCTGACGAAAGAGCAGAATCCGGTCACACCCTACGAGTCTCGGCCCTCAACCTCAACGGAGCCAGAACCCATAGAAAGAAATGGGCGATGGCTATAGAAGAAATCATGAAGAACCAACGCTCGGAAATCCTGATGGTGAGTGAATCCAAACTTATGAATCAGGAACAACCACCGAGGCTAGAAGGGTTTAGATGGTTCGGTAAAAATAGAACGGGACCCACAGGCAGACAAGCCTATGGGGGAGTTGGGATACTCGCGGCAGACCATCTCAACCTCGAACAAAAAGGGGTAGGGGAAGACTGGATCGCGGTGGAACTAAAATTACCGAGGAAAATATGGATGATAATCTCGATCTACTGCACGCATGCGGCAGTAGCGTCGAACAGAAAACAGATGAGGTCCCTATCCGAGTTCATTGAAAAAGAATGCTTAGGGAAAGGAATAATTATAGGAGGAGATTTCAATGCCCACATCCACCTTTTTGCGGAATACAATAATACGAGGGGAAGGATACTTCTGGAATTTACAGAACGCCACAACCTAGTAATCCTCAATGCAGTCGACCAGTGTGAAGGAAGACGCACGAGGAAAGACGCAACTATAGATTACCTCCTATGCAATGACGAGGTCATGAAGACCTTCCAGAACATGGTTGTAGATGAGGAGAGAGATATGACACAAATAAGTGATCATAACCTAATCATCATGACTTGCCAGGTTACGCTAGCAAAACCTAAGACAAGCAGACCGAAGATACGCATCACCGATAACAAGGCTGCCGTCGATAATGCTATTAAAATTATCAGGCGGCAGGAGAGAGCAGTCGGCAGAGTAGACTATAACTCTATGGCCGAGGCACTCAGGGTGGGTGTTCAGGCAGCAACCAGGGAAATTAAGCTCAATAAGGAAACGATGTTTAAATCGTTAGCCGCCAGGGAAGCCTTTGCCGCCAAAAAAAAGGCGAGCAAAGAGCTGAGAGAGGCAAGGAAGGGTTGGAATCGAGACGAAATAGCTCAGAAAGCCACCATATTCCATGTCAGGCAAAAACAGCTGGACGAGGCACTCAACGCAGAAGAAAAGAAACGCTATGAGGACATGGGTAGAAAGATACTCAGTGGCCCGACAAGCGCGAGGAACATGAGATTCTGGAATTATGTCTCTGCTCACAACCGGAAGCCGTCGGTGCCAGAACGTGTGAAAAACCGCGAAGGCATGGAAATACCTGAGGACAACATACGACGACACCTAACAGAGGTCGGTCATGAGGTCCTGATGGCAGAGGCAACCGATCTGGAGAGGACTCCACCGGTATACACGGGCTGCTCAGGAATAGTCACGACAGATACGGAGGTGGGTCAAATCCTAACTCAAATGTCCAGCCGAACCGCAACAGGGGAGGACCAAATCCCGGCTGCGGTGCTGAAAGAGTTGAACAGGGAAAACGTTGGATGGTTGACAGCACTATTCAACGATATCCTGAACGGAGAAGAGCCACTCCCAGTAGACTGGAGAGATGGTCGAGTCTCCCTGATTGAGAAACCGAACTCAAAGAAAGGGGTGCTGGAGACATACCGACCAATAACGGTTTCGACAGTACTCTATCGGATATTCACGAAAATTATAGCGGCCAGAATATCTGAATGGATTGAGTCAGAGGAAATCCTTGGTGAAATGCAAAATGGGTTCAGACAGGGGAGACGAGGGGACGACAATTTGTTCATCCTGACGTCAACCATCGAGTTATCCCGCAAACAAGGAAAAGGCCTCTTAGCTTGCTTCCTGGATTGTTCAAAAGCATACGACAGAATAGCGAGAGGCCAACTATGGGAGACATTGACGGACCTTGGTATGGACGAAGATTGGATACAACTCCTGAAAGCCATATACACGGACAACAGTGTCGTAGTCAAACGAGGGTTCCACTCCTCATCAAGACTACGAACACAGGTTGGACTGAGACAAGGGTGCCCGCTTTCTCCAATTCTATTCGCGCTCTTTATAGCCGAATTAGAAAACAGATTATTATGGACTAGGTGTGGTTTCGAACTGACAACTGGAGCATGTGAGGAAACCCTCAAAACAAGACTACCGGGGCTGCTCTACGCAGACGACCTGGTATTAATAGGTCACACCTATGAAGAAATGGAGATACTACTTGCAGTCACAACAGAGATTGGGGATGAGAAGGACCTGACCTTCAACCCGGCAAAGAGCGCCATCGTAATCTTCAATACGGAAAGATTGGGCGAACCAAGAGAACTTACAGTGCAAAGGAAAGTAATCGAATTCCAAGAACAATATAAGTATCTTGGAATAACGATAGACAATGGACCGAACTACCTTTTCCAGCAAGAACAAAGCTGGAAGAGGGAGGCACATAACGCACTGCAACGACTGCATGCCCAGGTAATGTGGACTTTCAATCGATTCGAAATCACGAGAATCCAGTGGAAAGCCACCGGGGTCCCCAAGCTGACGTACGGGAATGCCGTGCTAGCGTCGAGGGCGTCCAAACAGCTGACAGCCGCGTTCGATAGAACACAGGTTGCAGCAGGAAAATGGGCAATGGGTATCGCTGGGCACAAGGTGGCCACGGAGTTTGTGCTTGGAGAACTCGGATGGTCCACTTTTGAAGCCAGAGAAGCACAAAGTAAGATCCGATATTTCGCACGAATAAGTGCGATGGACGCAACGAGGTGGCCACGGATGATCTTATCCATGATGGCGACAGAGAATATCTACACAGAAGCGATACTGAGATTGAAATCATTGAGTATGAAATACTCATGCTCGCAAATCCCCCTAGAATACGGGGAGGATGGAAGAGCGAAACTAAAACTCTATAACGATTCCGTAAAAAAACGGATAAGAGAAAAGACGGACCAGAGCTGGACAGAGGCAATGAACTCTAAGCCAAGCCTGACCCTGTACCGAAAATGGAAAGAACGAGGAGTCACGCCCTTCGGGCTGTATCAGAACGGCCGGGGAAGTGCACTCATGGCACTCGCTCGAGCAGGAATGCTGCCGAGTAGAACCCACCGTTCAAAATACCAGGAGATCGATCCCCGATGCGTGAGATGCGGACGGGAAGCCGAAACTACCCCCCACATTATAATGAAATGTGGCCCCTATCACCCCGAGACGAAAGAACTCGCCAGAAGACTGGGTTTCACTGGAGAGCGTGATCTGGAGACATGGAGGGAGACAAGAGGAAACCTGGAGAAATGGGAGGAAGAAACCCGAAGGATCCGCTGAGTTAATCGCCCCTGGAACAGGGTCTCATGTGATGTGTATATCAAACAAGTGTACATTGAGCGGGAGAGGATCAATAAATAACGATAACGATAACTGTGTTCACAACTTCCCTCTTCCGCGAGTCCTGTGTTTCATCAATGTATACTACATAGGGAACGGAGTCCAACCTCCGGTTGATCTCTTCTGTGATCATTCGGAACCCGAATGCGATGTATTTCTCTGGTTCGGAGGCGCATTCCACGTGCTGGCTGGAGTGTTTGAGAAAAAAGCGTTCGGAGCGCTCTGAGTTCAGATTGTGAAGCGGAATGTTCGAGGACGCGAACAACAAGAACAGCTCGTAGTTGAACGGGTTGAACCGACAGCCTCACACTTCCTTTCCGGTCTTCGATTTTCACGGAGACTGAACATTTTCGACAAATTACCGTGCTTCCATCCAGGTCGAAGCATCGGTACTCCCTTCTGGCCAACCAACCACGGACGAGCTGTTTCAGATGTGCGTCCATGTGCCGTGACCGTTGAAAACCAATTCGACGGAAAAACAACCAAACTTATCTTCGAAACAAGTTGCAGAACTGTTTGGTCTCACAAAACAAAGAGCAAATTCGTCGAACAGAAACTTAATTTATCCCACGATTCGAAGCGTGCTTGCCTGTTATGACGAGCAGTCCGCGCAAGCACACCTACCCGCGTGCTCTGCTTCCACCATGCTCGTGTTTTCCCTCACACTAAAAATCTCCCGACGTGCATTCGCTCCATGCGACTCGGTTCCATGCTGACATCTCCGCCTGAATGATCGCTCGGTTCTCGGACTGGGTTCTAACTCATTCCCTTCGTTCTGCTTACTGTGTGCGACTACAGTATTCCCGATTCTCCCAGTTTCAAAGCGTCATTTGATTTTTCGATGACCGAAACATCCCAAAACCGGACTCAATGTCGGCTTTCTCCGAAAACCGGACAAAAAGACGGAATCGGAAGCTGTCCGGGTATATCGAAGCTCTACTTATGAGTTATCGCGGTACGAGTTCGAACTGAGCGAGAATAGTCCTCAAAATCGATTTTCTGACCGGAATAGATGGATAAACTCCTCCCGCGGTGCGCGCTGGGACTGGTCATTGGCTACGAGTGATTCTGAGGAGAGGGGCCATGGAAAACACCAATGACCATAAGAAAAGGCGATTACATATCGATTTGTATTCACATTTCTTGCCATGACTGTGCCCCGGTACCTTTGTAATGCATCACACTATCCAGATATGATTTCTGCTCTTTGAGAGCAGTGACTGATCACGCAGTTTGGGTCACAAATCGCGGTCGACACTGAACGCGCGAAAGTTCGAGCACAGGCGGAACGAGGCCCGCAAAAACACGTCCGGTCCATGGAATTCTAATGTCCCCGGAATGTTTAAGCGGTCCTTCTCTCTCGTGAGAATTATCAGCTGGACTCGATATTGATTCCGCTGCTGCGCCCGCGAAAAAGAGCCGGATTCTCGCAGAAACCCGATTTGAGAAACACTGAGCTACAATTCAACTTTGAGTTAGCGACATGGAGTTTTCTGTGAGTTTTGAGTTATCGGCGATTTTCTGAGTTAAGGAGTATGTTCAACATTGACTGTATGCCAGCGGTGACGATTATGTACATTTTACAGTGTACACGATGAACACACATTTGTTTGCAAATAAGAAGCATATGCGGGAGATGAGGAATCTGAAAACCTCGAATACTGCGCATCACCTTTCCGAGCCGTCCGCCAACGATCCAGTTCTGATCAGACCGCCAACTGATCGGACGAAAAATAAAATCTCCGCTACGGCAGGGTGAAATTCAAGGCCAAGTCTCATGTCAGTTTTATTCCCGTTCCCGTTGGGTTTCCATCTCCATCAATTTTCCCCGATCCTGTACCACTTGAGTTAGGACGCGAATTGCGCTGTGATGCGAATTTGCAATGTTCGGGGCTCGTTCCGGAACCTCCGCCCAGAGAAGCACCGGCGACAGAGAACGTCGAAATTATCATTTTGAAGGCTGACGGCTCTTCGAAAGCACGGGCCGCAGTCTCCAATGGGAAACTACCATAAAATTCATGTTCGACACGATTGGCTCACGAACCCCCAGAACTTCGCTACGGCCCCCTAGGGGTCCGCGGCCCTCCGGTTGGCCACCGCTGCTCTATGCGATGACTTATGAAAAACCGAGCTAGATCCATAAGGGGTTATGACTTGGCGAAGGTTTGCGAGTAGACCTTGCACTCCGTAATACGCCTTACGGCACCGTACTAGGAATACGGCACCGTAAGAGAGTACGGCTCGTAAAATAATACGGTCCGTAATGGCAGTACGATCCCGTAACAGGAGTACGGTCCGTGATGGCAGTACGGTCCGTAACAGAATACGGCCCGTACTGGCAGTAAGGTCCGTAACAGAATACGGTCCGTCCTGGCAGTAAGGTCCGTAACAGAATACGGTCCGTCCTGGCAGCACGGTCCATTATGGAATACGGTCCGTGATGGGAGCACGGTTCGTGCTGCGATCTACGAGGATCCACGAGAGCACAGTTCAGGGCCTGAACTTCAGGCAGTCACAAACCGTTACAGGCAGTTACAAACAGGCCATTACAAACCGTATTGTGTTACGGACCGTATTGCTATTACGGGCCGTATTCTGTTACGGAACGCAGCGCCACTACGGACCGTGCTACCGTTGCGGTTCCGTACTGCCATTACGGACCGTATTCCGCTACGAACCGTAACCCACTACGGATCGTACTCCCCTATTACGTTACGGACCGTATTCCTAGTACGGTGCCGTAAGCCGTATTACGGAGTGCAAGGTCTATTTGCGAGTTAGAGGCGTTATGAGTTAGTGAGACTTGACTGTAGTCGAACACATACTCGAAAGACGGTTTGAGCGACGGGAGGAAGAAAGAGAATCCGACACTGATCTTCCTTCTAGAGTGCGGTCGACGGACTCACAACTCGCGGAGCTGCAAGAACGCGAGAGGCTAGGGTTAGTCTACGACCAAGAAAAGTGAGAAAGCAGTGGGAGGGAAGACAAAATCGTCGAAGAAGGATGAGAGGTCTGTTGAGTCTGATTCAGATTGACGCGAGGTAATATATGATTTGGGAGTTATTGAGTGTACCGAAGACTCCGTGATAGATAATGGGATAGCGAGGGGAGCATTGATTGCGTCCCGGATATTCCGGAAAGAATTCATTGCACAAGAATACGGCTACGTTTGGGCAGTGTGCGATCGTCTAAGGGGGCGCAACCCCAGAACATATTCTGTATCAAGCTGCCAAAATCATGCGCCTGAGAGGGGCAAGTGGTCTGCATGCAATCCACCGGTGCAGTGGAACCATAGCAAGATCACGCGGCAGATGATCGAAGATTAAGGATTTCTAGAGTATAGCATACAGAATAACGTCGCGTTCGTCAGATCCATTCAAAACTCTGTGCAATACTGGGTTTTCAGGTATTCCAGAAAGCGTTTCGCATTCGTTTCTCTCGTGGATCTCGCCCTTGACGCCGCATTTCTGCGGACCCGCCGGTTGAACTGTCGGATTTTTTTGACCCTTTCGAGATACCATATTTCCTCTGATAGACGGGCTGCCCGTTTATTTTTCAACCCTCCGAGACCAGCCCGTCTAAAAGAGACTGTCCGTTTATTAGAGAATGTCCGTTTATTTTTTCGGAACTCCCCAATCCCGCCCATCAGCGATCAGACTCTCCGTCAATTGGAGCTTTTGCGTATTTTCGCGCACAGGAGACGTCTTCAACGGTTAATTTTCATCGTCCCCTCCGATTTCCATCGTCCGTTCATGATGATTTCAATTCCAACTCATATATTGCCCGACGTTGCCGATTGACTGCCCGTCTATTGGAGACTGCTCGTTTATTTTTTCAAGTTTTCCGAACATGCCCGTCTATTGGAGACTGCCCGTCTATTACAGACTGCCCGTTTATTAGAGGAAATACGGGACATCATTTTGCCGATGGCCTCCCTGGCATCGAAGGAACTCCAGCCGAGTTCTCCTTCGATGAACTCATTCGCTACTTTGGAGTTTGGTATACCAAGTGCCCATCTCTCCGCATCTCATTGCCTCGATTCCAACACGTTGCGTAATCTTCACGGCATTGAGGGTATCGCATTGCATAACGTGAGCTGCGGTAAGGCTGAAGTTTTCCGCAGTACTTTGGAAATCTCGTATCGATTGAATTTCCGAAGTGATCTCGCATTGAGACGTTGGATAGCTTCGTTTGCCTTCTTCGTCAATTCACCCCATAGTTTGGATAAATAGTCGTTTTCAGCTGATAGTTCTATCCCAAGATATTCATAGCTCTGTACGTCTAGGCCTTGGATCGAAATTGGCGTCGCTTCTTATCAGTATCGTATTCGAAAAGATCGACCTCATATTTAAGCACACGTTGCTGCATACAACATGTCTCATATAGGGTGGTCATCGTAAGGAGGGAATTTTTCGCCTCATTTTAATTTGCCCATAACAGTGAAAATAGTGCCGGCGTAATTTATGGGCCTGGGGAAGCTCCAGCCGTTGCAGGCGGAATCATATGATCACACGCACCAGCAGCTGCCTGGAAGCAAGCGCACCTGAAGCTTGCTCAAGTCGCCGCTCTGGCGTGTTGCCGACTCCTCGCTCCAACCTGGAACCCGCCTAAAGCAAAAATACCGGATGTCGTAGCAGACGAGTTCCGTCGGCTGAAGACTGGATGCTATTCGGCGGAGCCATGATGCCAACAGGCTGGGAAGAGTTTATCGAGTCCGAAAATTGTCATTTTCAGTCGTTTCCGGGCTTTAACAATGACCGCTCGGGAGGTGAAATTTCGATGGAGAGAAAAATGGCTCGGAAACTGCGTAATCGGCCAGATGAGATCAAGATGAACAACTTTTGCCATCACACTTTTTTTCTTCAGATGCGTCGTTTCCGAGTTACACATCGATCTTTGACGGATGTTGGAGATTTCTCGAACTTTGCTTCTTTCTCGTTGGTTTTACCGTTCGGTTCGTCAAATTTCACACAAGTGAGGCGAAAATCTGGAAACTGTAGCGAATTTTCTAGGGCTTATCCCCGTTCTAACCCGACCTCGAACGACTCGATATCATTTTTCGTCATATCACTCGATATCGAGGTTTGAGAGCCAAATCGAGTCAGGGGGAAAAAAAACCAAGTGTTTTCACTCAGCGAGTGAACACCGGTACGGAGGCTTCCGGGCAGCGATGGTGCTATTTGCTGCTATGAGAGGCTAGAGGCATTGCTGCCATTGGAGCGAGGCATAGAACGGAAGCCTCCGTTAAAACTATTTTCCATTCTTGGGAGACTCTTGGGGACAGAAGTTCTCCCGATATTGCCAATCTGGGAATATTGCGGAATGCATTTCTCTTCCGACAGAAACTTCGTGAACTTTTTTTACGCAATTGAATGTGGGGGAGTTCGGTATATTCTTTACTGGATTCTTAGAAGTGGATCGCTATGCTGACCCCGGATTCAAAAACTCGACTCGGAGATGAGACATTTTGATATCGGAGTCCGCGAATCAGGTATTATGAACCAGGATGCGCCTTGAAGCCCTTCTGCGCCCATCGAAATCTGCGATCGAAGAAAGAGCTCCGTTGTCCCTCTCCTAGTTACGTCATTGGTGAACAATAATGAATTGAGAATGCCGCCTTTACTGAAGACTCAGGTCAACAGGCACCGCGGTCGAGTTGGACTTGATGTCGCTCACTTTATTGAGATGGTAACACGAACATTGGTCTGTGGAAACTGAAATAACTGTCGCCCAAAAGACACTCCGAGATCGACACAGTTCTACAGAAGACGAGGTCTATATAACTCTGATTTTTGGTCGTTGACTCATTTGGATTGTTAGCTAAGGTTAAACCAAATTCTTCGAGCATGAAAGTGGTCATCTGGGTCTTCTTGCTTTCAACCTTGATGTTCCAGTTGAAATCGCCACAGACAATGAGAGGCAACGGGGGACCTTCCTCGTCGGAAGGACGGAACAAACTCAAATGTTTCACCAAGAAGTCTTTGATGCCTTGCATAGAAATGCCCGGATTGAGATACACGGTGACAATTCTAGTTTGTTGTCCATTGAGACTAACGACAGCCGAGCAAATATCGCCCTCATCCTCGACACCCGCGTACGGCTGAATAACGCACTGTGGCCGGGCGTTTGACGTCAGTCTCTCATAGATGGAAACGCCGCCAGTTTTACACATTCGCTTATTCTGCGCGATCAAACTGAAACCATCTATTGCAATCAGGGTGTCATTGTCAACCCAAGTTTCTGTCAAGCACAACAAGGTGGATTTCATCACCGTCGTATCTGTGACCAAGTCCATCACATGAGCGTTCAAACTCTGAACATTCATATTGAGAATAATCGCCGTCGCAATTTCGAATCGCTCAAGCAATTCATGATCCTTTGTTCGGAATTTATGAGACTGCAAACGCCGCATTTCGTTTTGTAACTGGATCAGAGACGGTGAGGCCACAGGATTGGCGTGATGGAATGTGAAATCGCCCTTGCTATTAGTCAAATATAGATTGTCCATACTCTTGACTCGCGATAATGCAACATACACCAATTGCTGTTGGAGACTGCGATCGTACTCGAAAACGACCTTATCGAAAGTAGCGCCTTGAGATTTATGCGTTGACATCGCACAAGCGAGAGTTAAGGGAAAATTCATTCGGCGGCACTTGATTGCTGCGGACACCTTGAACGTGGCATTCTTCTTGAAAACTGGCGTCCAAGTTCGATTCAATTCCTCCCTCGTGAGCAATTGGGGTCGGCACTTGGCACGAGTCAGCTGCCCGATCCGAGGATTCTCCACGAACTCGAACCACAAACAATGAGCTGAGGGGGAGGTTATAGCTTCAGACTCTAAAGGCTCTGCACTGGAAGATGCTTGTAGTCGCTCCAAATCTATGTGCTTCAGCACTCCGATCGCTCCGTTGACTAAGCCGTCTTCTATGTCAATGTTGGTTGTGATCATGTACGGGTGATCTAGAGCTAAAATCAAATCGTACAACATATTGGCTGTTTCCGACGGTGTCATCTTGTGAACTCGAGTCCGAGCACTCATCAGCTGAATTTGATCTCGATGACCACTGTAAACGTCGACTGCAATTGAGTGGCCTTCGGCCACGACAACTGCTCTGTTATAGGCATCAACATCAACATTCTTGTGGAATAAGCGAACAGCGTCTTTAACATTGTCATTGCACCACTGTGTTGTCCGGAAGCGCGTTTCAATCAATGTTTTCTCGTCAGGATTAAGCTCTACGCCATCTCCTATCTTCGTCAAGATGGCAGAAAACAGCAAGTCGCTCTGTCGCATCACCTGGAAATTCATTGCCTTCATGAGGAAAAGATTTGCATTCAGGAAACAGAACTCACTCTCACTCCTAAAAATGAGCTGACATGTTACCTTCTCAAGTGCATAGAAGTTCAGAGATTGCCACAATGCCGAGCGATGCAAACCTCTTTTGACGGGTTCGTAAATCGCATTCGTGCGCACCGGTGGTAGTTGGCGCAGGTCTCCGCAGAAAATTACGTCCATTCCACCAAAAGGCACGTCGTGCTGGTACGTTATCTGCTTCATCCTTTCGTTGATGGTGTGGAAGAGGCCTGCCCCAATCATGCTGATTTCGTCGACGATAACCATCCGGATATTGGCAAAAGCATTACGATATGCTTGTAACAGTTCGAAAGATAAACCATGGTGTCGTTGAAGAACCGAAATATGAAAAGCCGTATGGACAGTTGTACCTCCAATCGCGACAGCTGCTTTTCCTGTCGATGCTGCAGCGATGTAGACATTCCGCTGAGAATCATGCGTCTGCGCGAATCGGTTATAAGTCTCCATCAGGAGCTTCAAGGTGAAAGTTTTGCCGCAGCCAGCTGGACCCGTGAGAAACAATTGTACCGGCGGTATAGACGCGTCATGTAGACGTGCTATACAATGCTTAATCAAGGCTCGCTGCTCGAAGTTGGTCTGGCGCATCTGACGACAGTATTCGGCAGAGGACATCACATTGGAACGCATTTTCACAACCGCATTCAACGTGTGAGGAACAGTTATGTGGTTGATATCTTCGTTATGCCTCTGAAGCAGATCAGCATCATCATAGGTGGTAGGCTCTTGGGAGTGTCCAGCAACAACGTTTTCATCGGATGCGATAGCTTCCCAAATTTCGCGGTTCTCAGCTATGTTCCTCTCGAGATGCATATATTTCTCGTACTTCTGACATCTCCGGAAGAGTTCCGGCTCGTGCTCATCAAAGAGCAGCAGGAACTTATCGTTGTCCAGTAGATCAACATGCTCGTTGACGAAAGGGAAGAAGAGTAGCACCATCACCCGCTTGAAATTCACCACATCAGTGACTTCATACTGAGTCCAACATAGGATACGACTCGAGTCTCGTTGACGATAAATTTGGCGTCCTTCGTGGTCGCGTTTTCCACGCACCGGCGTCATGGTTGCAGCGAAGTCTGCCAGGCACATGGAGTTCAAACTAGATGGACGACGCTCATACTTCTCAATAATGTTAGACGACCACACTTCCTTAGACTCCGGAGGTAAGCCCTCCGAATCCATCTGAGCAGTAGTTTTCTGGCGCCTCATCCTTTCGTTCGGAACGTTTGCGACAACGAAAACACACTCCCTGCTCGCAGTCGACATCGGCTGCCGGAGCAAGAACCACGCAGCCTCTTGCGTGGTCATTTCAACTGCGTCCAGCATTCGCAAGCTCACTCGTTTGAGAAGCTGAGTATAGTCTTGATCAGGGTATTCGGTTTGAAGCTGAGTCAGTTGAAGCTGGAGATTCGAGAGTCCTCGGTTCGTTTTGTTTACGTACTCGACAACATACGAAGCACAGCTATATTCATCGAGAATATACTGCAAATCCATGTTCGACTTCAGAGTTTTAGCAAGCCACGGATTGAATGTGTTGATCCATATCTCCGCCATGTCACGTTTGAAAATCACGGTCGGGCGCTTTATCGAAGCTCGAATTATGTCCAAATAAGAGTCGTAGGTCACCTCCCATTCCGCGAGAAAGTCGTCAAGGGTTGCGAATGGTCTCTCCTCCAATGACGTTTTCATGGCGACGCCTCGCTTACGCAGAACCGATTTTCGGCGATCATCCTTTGCCATTGGCAGTAGAACTCTTGTCTCACGACATGGCCAATAGGGGATGTTGAAACGGCACTTTCCTTCCCGCGGACCCCCTCCGCTGTTCTTATAACATGTGAACGTGTGCTCATGCACCTGCAGGGAAGCATAGGTCGCATCGAGAGCCCGAACATCAACGGAACATAATTTATTGATGAGGGCAATAGTTGAGGGCATTTCTTCCGAGAGCGCTTCCTGGGGGTCTCGATCTAGCCACAGGAGTATATGGGCGTGGGGTGAGCCACGGGCTTGAAATTCAATTCGAAGAAAATAATCCTTGATGACGTGAGGGGCGAAAGGACTGAATCTTGAAGACTGGAGAATTTGCATGAGAGAGTTGAGCAACTTCCAGAAGTAGATGCAACATGTCACCGAATCCTCGTTTACGAGATAAGATCTGTAGGCCGCTCTGAATTCTCGTAAAGGGTCTTCGACAGTAGTACCTTCTCGCAATCTGTGCAGGAGCGTGAGCAAATGCGGCCAGTTAATCTCGTTTGCGCTAATGGTCAAGAAAAACGTTGGTTTACCTAGCTGTCGTATCATGCCAAACAACTCCCCCTTTCTTGACGTCCAATATTGGACCGAATTTGGAATGGATCTGAGGAAGGCAAAATTGTTGAACACACACCGCTCAACAAACGCCCTGTCTTCGATCATTTCGCGTGTAATTCCGCTCAAATCGCCGCAATGGCGAAATGTAGCGTGCAAACCCTGCGACACTCGAAGCCTCATAATTTTTACGGCCATATATAGGATGTGTTCAGGGGTCGCGCCACGTCGGTCGCGTCGCCGGATCTCACTCGTCATCATCATGAATGGCGTTACACGTACACCAGGTCGAAACTGGCGCGGAACCCCATAATAAATGGAAGGAAAGGAAAGTTCCTCAGCGTGTTCGTCGTATATGATGCTGAGAGGAGTCGACTTTTGACCCGGCGCTATGCAAAGATACTTATCCTCACTCCAGAGCACCGTTTGCTGCTGTGCTAACAACATCTCGCCCTCATTGTCCTCGTTCACCGGTTCTAACTCTTCTTGTTCGATTTCTGGAGTGGAACGGTCGAAGAAGGTCCAGTCGATGGTGATATGATACAGCTGATACAACGGTGTCCTCGTCAAAAACTCCAACCAAGCTCTGAGTTGAATCCACGTGACCAGACCTGAGTAGGCAGAAGATTTATGGATGATATGCTTTTTGAGCGAAACGTTGAAAGCGTGGTCATCGGCAAGGTTCCTGGGAAGCAGCGCTACGATCTCTTGGACATCAACCGGTATATTGATGATTTGGCCGAGTATCCTGTAGGTACCCGAGTCAAAACGCAGACGTCGTATTTGCATAAAGGGGATGCGTGGGCTAATCAGCCGGGCGGTGATCGCGTTCAATGGTGGGAGATGATTGGGCTTCGGAGGGTACTTGAAACCATTGTAAACAGCAAGGCCAGGAATGTTGCCATGTTCGATGGTAGCACGGCAAGAATGACACAGTTTGGTGTTGTCAAGTTGAACACCCATGAGGTGCAGCACCGCTTGATGGATTGATGTCGCGTTTCGGACATCGCTGCTGAACCATAGTCTATCGCATACCGTACAAGGAACGCCGAACTGCTGATCCAGAAAATTTCGTTGAAAAGCACGGGTTGCAGCTTCGAATGTGGGAAGCTGGTTAGAGGAACGCTGCTGTCGATGCCGTCGACTCCGTTCCGTACTTGACATTGCCGTAGAGGAACTCATTACGCACAGTTTTTGATTTTGAACGAGTGCAAAGCAGCCTTCGGTAACTATCGAACTTCACTTTCTTATGGGAAACGATGGTGCGAGCAGTATCGATCGGGGCTAAACTTTACACAACGGCTCTCAATGCTCGCAAAAGAAGAGAAAAATGTGTAGCAGTTGAGAACGGCGAACTGAATAGCAAAAAACCAAGTGTTTTCACTCAGCGAGTGATCACCGGTACGAAGCGAAATGAGGTAGAAAAGCAGAAATTTGAGTCCATAATTTTCAACGCGCAAGGTAGTGTGCTGTTTCGAGGTACTGTACGATGCTGTACGATGCTTTTCTGTCGAGGAAATAAGCTTCAAAGTCGGGATGTGCGCGGATCGCTGTCGTCTCTCATCTATGAAGTGTGAGTAGTGGTAGTAGCCTCGTTGAGTTAAAGAGATGAAGAGATAAATGAGATAAAGAGTAAATAATGAAAGATTGTGAATATTGTGCACAATGGGCACAATAAGGTAAACTTTGGAGGAGCTCGGTAAAATCTGAATGCCACTGAGTCTGGCCAGTAGGAGGCGCAAGCCCGCAGGACAATGACGAAACGACAAGTTTTGTTGGCTTCTCGCAAGCCGCCTGCATCGTACATGCCGATCGTTGGCCGCTGAGTCCCCTCGAAAGCAGCAGCGCATTGGTGCGCTGCCGCAGAGTACCCTATGAAACAGAAACAGCAAACAGCAACAGCGCGAGATGGCGAGGAGATGGCCACAAGACCGAGTGGCACAAGCGAAACCGGAAATTCGCGAAACCTATTTCGCGTTTGTTCTTGTATATTCGGTAAGCATGTCAAGCTATTTACTTCAGTGGCGCTAATTGCTTAAAGAGAGAGGCATCCTCGATAAGATTTTCTACGGAATTGATCATTCTGATCCTAAAAAGTCTAGTGGCATTATGTCATACGAGTGATCAACGACGTCACATCCGTTGCATGGAACCATTGGAGCGAGGCATAGAACGGAAGCCTCCGTTAAAAATCGTTACATTCACTAAAACTGCTCTTAGAAATCCGCAAAATGAGCTAGGAACAAACGCAAACCGGGAGATTGTAGCCAGATGGAAGAGCTTTCGAACAAAAAAAATCATCAAAATCGGCGCAGAATTCGAGGAGTTATGGGTTATGGGCAAATTAAAATGAGGCACAAAAATTCCCTATTTACGATGACCACCCTGTATATATAAAGCCACCTCGGTATTCGCAATATTTCAAGACCCCGTTGAAGAATCCTCGCTCACTACCTGTAAACATGAACTCGCGACCGGAAGACATCCCTCAGATCGTCAACGATAAGAAACGACGAAGTGATCTCGACGCACTGCTATGAACGCCAATACGAGCTGTCTCATAACTCATAACTCATAATTAGGGCTCGACTTCTATCGCGGTATTTCGGCCTCGGATTCGCGGCGAAGTCGCGGCATTTTCTGGTACAAATCGCAGTGCCGCGATTTTTCTACCACTCGAACAGTAAAAAAGGAAAATGCGAAGCAGGAAGGGGGTTCGGTGTGAGAACTATTCATATTAAACCTGGACACTGTTATTGAGAATTTTCAGGCGACGAAACATACAAACGTCTTCAAATCGAACAATGCTCTTGTGTCTTTGCGAATACGGGAGTGAGGTTAGATTAGATTCTGAGCAGAAAGTTCATAAGTATCCGGAGGCGAACCGTAGGGGGAGGCTCCGCCCCGGGCGGCACCTCTCCCGGGGCGGCATTGCTGGGACCTGGCGACTCCGGCATGCCGCTCCGGATTAGAAGATTAAGCGTTCTATGTTTGCGTACCGTTGGAGTTCACTCAATTGCGAAATTTCGTTGCTGAATTATGATTATCAGATACGAATCCTAGAATCAAATCGATATAACTCACATTGACGGATCCAACAACTGGATGCACGTAATCTCCGAGAAACTCGCAATTAGAATGGAATGAAAAAAAGTAGCTGATCGATCATTGGAATATCCGTTGAATCGCATCAGGGCGGCTAAATTTCCATCCGCCCCGGGCGGCACTTGAGCAAGGTGCGCTCCTGTGTGGATCCTTCAGTTGATCTACATCGATTTGTTCCAGAGTTGGTTCAAAAAAAAGAGCATTGGAGTCCAACTTAAGACGGTCATTTTACGGTCGAACTGATTCGGGCAAACAGCGTCGGGGAAAATCGTCTTCGAAAAGGAGTCCAGGGTACCGTCATGGCCCAGTTGACGTGCACCGTGCAGAACCCGAGAATCGACCTCATGCTTATTTAACTAAACGTTGGTTTCACCTACACTCAAAACATCGAAAACCCGCAACTGGAAAAATTTGCTCCAGGTCATGTAGATAAGGGCATGCTCGGAATCATTACGTTAAAAATATTTAACCGTGGAAGGATTAGTCGCCCAAAATTAGGCTCCGCTGAAATTTACGTTCTCGCTCAATTTAAGGTTCCGCTCAAATTACCCCGCACCGCTGGCGATACGCCTCTGATCTCTTTCGCTCAAAGTCCGCGGACGTACTGCGCGTTTCGTAGCACCGTAAAACGTTGGATTGCTGAGCTAATTGCTAACTACGGATTTCGATCTCCTGATTTTCCTCGATATTTCTCGTTGGGATCGTCCTTCTCCATGAAGAGCGTCAATTTGCCCTTTCTCGTGGTCACTGCGCGTCTTACTTCGAGGCATTGTGCCAAAGGAGGACGAGGAGCGATGAAACGATGAGCTTTCAACTGTCAACAGACACTCCAAGCTGCGAAAATCTCAGATATCTGGATCGGCTTTATAATTATGAGACAGCCCGTTTCTGGCTACAATGTGGTGCCTCTGAGTAACTTCGCCGTTTCTTACCCTTGACAATTTGAGAGATGTGTACTCCCAGCGAGGTTTTTTTTCGATGAAGGAAACAAGGAGGGAAAGGGAATTCCCGCATCCGGTTTTTGGAATATTGCGATTTTTTGGGTGGCTCCATAATTATGAGACATAATGTCTTTGTGCTCATCTTTCGTGCATACTGCATGCATGGCTCAATTTTCATGAATATTCATCCCAAGGCAGTTTCGTCACCCCGTTAGTCGGGAAAGCACTCCGGAACCACGGGTTCACAACTCCCCCCTCTCGTTTTTTGAAAGAAATATGATCAAGTCGACGTTCAAGATTCATCACCAAATTCTACGATGACAAAGTGATAAATATGGATCGCCTTACTGCATGCAATATCGTGTTAATCCGCCAGGTCAAAAGTTGCTTTCACATAATCTTTGAATCCCAAGTGTTAATATAATCCACTGAAACAAGAAAGGTTAAAACTCTCGTTTCAACATTCCGGCAACTCAGAGCTCGGCACTCTGATGGATAGCAGATGATTAATCGCTCGAACCGCTTGGACGATTCACATGCTCACTTTAGATTTTTAAGTGGGAAGCGGAGTCCGTGTTTCAGATATGAAATCGAGAGCCTGATGTATGCAGATTGGTCATCGAAGAGTAACACAAAACGGTTTCTTCCGACTCTTGCCCTCAACGCAGCGAAGTATATGCTGTTATCTGATGCGTGCAATGAACAGAAGGTGGTAAGGCTGGTGAGTTTGGGCATAATCTGTCACTCATCATTATAGCTTGGGAGTTCAGGCGAATAGTCCACGTAGCGATGATATTGGCGTAATTGGGCCAATATCATCGATGCAGTCGACGTTCGATCAATTTATCCATGGGGCATGATTATGGAAAAGGGCTGTGAGTTTGTCGCGGCAGAAAAAAACAGAAATCGCGGTTCCCATTGAACCACTATGGAGAATCGCAGAGAAAATACCGCGAGAATCGGAAAAAAGTCGCGTTTCGCGATAAATTTACAGCCCTTATAATGAATGACGCCGGGAAATCCAGGCTGTAACCATCGTCCATCAATTCATGGATGGATTTAAGAATAGACGGATAAAATATGGTCGATAATCACTCGAGCAGAAAAATTGAACCATTAGATGTGCATCTATACATTCAACCATTGCATATGTAGAATGGATGAACAGATTATGGATCATGATTAGTGCCTGAGTTTCCAAGATCCACTCATGAATCATTAACCACAACAAGATCATCGAATTCGTTGGTTGATTTCCATATTCCCCACTCACAGAGGTTCACCAATCGATCAGGGCTCGAATTTAAATCCGGGTGAAGGTTCACTTGAGGACTGTCCTCTGGTGAAACCCAGAGTCCATGGATAGTCCACCTGAGAATTGCAAGTTGAGTTGAAAACTCCGTTGGGAGTGAATCCCCGGTTCGTAAACATGAAGAGAGATATGAATAGACCTTACGTGCCCAGCGTAGGCCAATTTGCGACACAGCTTGTATCGTCCAATGTGAGATTCTCATAAGGCAGATCGAAGCAGCGTCCAGGGATATAGGTCCAAACAATTACTATTTGAGGTACCCATCTGTAAGAAACTTAGTTCCATGAGTAAGTGAAAACTTGACTCCACGAGCTCGTTGTGGTGAGACGAATCGATCAACGTTTCCGCTCGCGGCAGTGGTGATCTAGCCCTTCGTATTTCCCTTATTCGTATTCTCCATAAAACCGAGAAGTCGAGCTACTGATCGAAGAATGGAGTTTTTGGTGTAGAACCTCGGCACTGAACTTCAGCCTCCGGAGAGGGGAGAGATGTCTCACTTCCACTGTCGGGATGCCAGACGCTCGGCTGAGTCAAGACTCGAAACAAATAGGGAAAATGATACAAGCAGTTTTGTGCTTTAACCGTTTGCTCATCTACGCAACCCTTTTCTTCCTCAGTGTGGCCGACGTCCTAGGAGAATAATGAAAACACGTCTGCTTTCCTTATCATACGGTTGGACGGCTGGCGCACTTAAAGAATCACCCACTCCGCGGCGCAAGGCGGCTGACGCGGTTAATGACGGTTGATTCGACTGATTGAAGATCACTGTGAGCCCAAGGCGCTCGGGTGAGCGTTACACTAGAAAACTGGGAAGAGTTTGGGTGCTGGACCCAGAACTCACAGGATCACGAAGTTTTTCTGACGTTCGAACTTGTCAACTGATAACTGACTGTTTCAACGTGGCCGCCGGCTGTGTGTGACAGCGCGGTCAGCTGTTTTTTGGAAGAGAGTGTGACGTCAGTCGGGGAAGCCGCGCTGACGTCAGAACTGTGATCGCTCGCCGGCCGAGTGATCTCCAAGCGCTGCCAGGCCGCTACCGGTTTATTAATGATTGAATGAAATGATGATTGCGGCGCTCTGCTTGAGACGCCGGACATTGAAAGATTATCTGAGGATTATGATACATTCGAATGATGATCGCTGGAATCAATAAATTACCCGTGTCAACCCGATCTCGCTCAATTGGTTAATGTGTTTTGTTAGAGTGTTTGTGGATGTATATGCAAGCTCTTAGCGACCTCATGGGCCGTACGCCACATTCCCCACCGGAATTCCGCTCGCGGAATTCGGAAACTGGTTGAGGTCCTGGAACCTTCCGGCCGCCTAGCGCGCTCTTAATTTTTGAATTTCGGGTTCTCTCCCTAAATGGGACCCTTTCCGGTCTCGGACTTCCGCGCGCTCGGCCGAACTTTTGTCTCATTGTTTTCCCACAAGTTTTGATGAACGATGTCTTCGAGGCTTCTTCGACGTGTAGCCT